>VZTO01021996.1:55203-177194 GCA_013400615.1 Syrrhaptes paradoxus | reverse complement strand
TCAACAGTAGTGCACAGGTTTATTGCCACATGGAAAACTAATCAAGCCTGACTTAATGAGTTGCAGTCTGTCCCTGGGAAACAAGTTTTTTTCCATTCTTTGCTCTGCTCCATACTTCTGCATCATTTCATCACCAGAGCCCTATTCACCTGTATAGAACTGATTACTTTTCCAGCTTTTCTTTTAGATTCAGTAAGTCTCTGAAGCCATGCATCTCTCCTGCAAGACATTTCATTGTCATCATGCAGGTATACCTTTGCTGAATATCCATAAACATATTTTTAAAGGCCTACACATATGTGAAGACTCATCAGTCTATTTGCCTGTGCAATGCCCACACCTGAGGATAGGACACCGTTCAAGAAATATTCAGCAGAAAAATGTTGAAATCTTCTCCCATCATTTTTTAGTTTGATTTACTGCTTAAACTGCTTTATACCAGTCCCTTACCAGGTGTGTACAACACATTTGCACAGGACTGATCATTTTAAAGCACACAAATTTCACATCACCACATTGATACTGCCACTATTTAATGATGTGCATTTGCTTTGCACACTCAAGTACACAGTGATGTCCTGTCTGGAAATGAGTCTCTCCATACTTCAGGAAACAAGAAAAACACCAAAAAAACACACATGTGGTAGAGCTTCTCGTGGCCCTCATTCATGTACTGAAAACAGAGGACTAGAGCCCATCTCAGCAGAATGAAGATTCCAAAAACAAGTACCCATAGAAAAAGAAGAGTGCTTCTTCTAATGCCCCATATAGTTTCCTATCACAGTGATATTTTCTTCCTTGACCCAGTCAACAGCATTTTTTAGGAAAATGCGTAAAATCACTTTTTTTTTTTCAGAAAGTCTGTTCAAAGCTCAACCGAACCTCTGCTACACAAGAGCATACACATCTATCTCTACACCTCAAAGGCTCTGTGTAAGGCAAGTTGTTGATGCTGTCCTGTGTTTCCATACCCTCCCCACAGCTTCTGTCCTTCAAAAGCCCCTGCTGCCAACCTGGACTATGGCATATTTATACTTTTCCTCCTTGGAGACTTCTAACATTATGAATTACTCTTCTCAAAGCATTTAATATTAGACATTACAACAAATGCTGTTTTCCCAAACAGCCTGCTGAAGATAAACATCCTGAAAACTCCAACATCCAGGTGAATTTGACAAAACCATTCCAGACAACTTAATTTGATTAAGAATGTTAAATTCACAGGAGGAAGGAAAAACAGCCATTTTAGCTGCAAGTTACTGAAGTATTTATATAGCTTAAAAATAAAGCAGCACAAGGTACAACACAAAGCCTCAAGGACTGGTATTGCTTAGTCTTGACTAAACAACGTATGATTCGTATTNGGATCGTGGGTTCTGTTCTCATGAGGTACAAAATTTCTACTGCTTGGCCACTAGCTGCACTGGCTATGGACTGAATCTGCTCTTTTGACAGAGTAGCCAGCCCCAGGCTGCAATGAGGAGAGTTTGTCCATTTACGATCTTGGTTCTACAAAACTTAAAATTCAGCTACCAAAAGTAGCTCATCTTTAACAAAAGGCCAGCATTTTGTTTGCAGGTTATTAGTTCAGCAATACATTCCCCTGAGTCTCAACTATGGCCATTAGCAGCATTTCTTTTCCATTCTTTTTGTGATATAATTCTCTTGGGAAATTAATTAAAAGCATAGCCTTTTGCACACTGAGACTTGCTGAATTTCAATCTGGATAGTTCCCTCTCTCCTCCTCCCCCATCTCCACTGGGGAAGTACAATAGAATTAAAGATAATTATTTTCAAGAACAGTCAGATGTGATGTAGCACTCCAGATGTTAATACTTTTGAGAACATCATCATAGAACTGTTTATTCTTCACTAGTTGCAGTGATATAAAGTAAGGGACAGGCTACTACTATCAGAAGCTTCTCAAACAAAAATAACAAAGAAAATTGAGAAGATGGCAGCTCTGTATTGCTGCAAATGTTCAGAAATATTACTGCTAGCAATGAAGTCATATGTTGCCAGGATGGAGTTGTGTCTTCTCATGATATATATTCATGTAATAGGCACAGAGTAATTTTTCAGAAGCAGACTGTGACAGCTTACTTGGGAATCGAGAAACATGTACTACATGACAAAGTTGTTAATAATGGCATCATCCTGCAGGCTGACAAAGAGGTTATTCATTTACTGTCCATTACACACTGGCTGTATGATGTTTGATAGCTCCAAAGTAGAAGCATATCTGTTTATATTCTCACAAGTAGGACATTAATAGTTTAAAAATACATATTAATTGTGCAGTGAACTATCTGAGCATAATGCCGAGTTGTTCTTTTAATTTCAGATAAGCATAAAGCTACATTTATGTAGTTGGAGCAGTTTTCATACCAGGGTAAACCAGCGCATTTTCACATGATCTCTACTAGAGAAGAATCCAAGAACAAAAATGAAAACAAAATTCACAACAGAAACTGATTTGTTTGCAACAATGTCTTTAGGGATCTATTAATAACACATTCCTTGTAGCTATTACTGTATTTCCCTAACAAATATACATGTCAACTACAAACTACAACTTGAAAAAACACACTTTTCAACATTTTACTTCTATATAACTAAGCACATAAACTGAGGACTTATTTCTTATGCTTTTATTGATAACCATACACAGCAATTACTGTCAGAAGAGATTGTTCTTTCATTCAGGAAAAAAAAAATCACTACATGTTCGCACATGTATTTGCAGGAAAGAGAAATGGCAGTTTGTGCTTTGGGACGACTCCTTTTACAGTTCACGTGGGATATGGGGCACGAGAAGTAACAGGTCCAGCAATCAGCTGAAAAAAGAATGTAAACAAACTTTCACATTCTCACATTCTTCTGCATTGCCACCTGAATTTCATATATCTATAATGCCCCACTGCATGACAGTTACTTTAAAACATTCAAAACCTGCATATATTGGAACATTTGGAGAGTTAACCCTGTAAAAAAGAAAAAAAATTAATGAAAAATAACATAGCTCTGGGGAAAACACTGCTGTTCATTAATCTATTAATTTTGTTTAAGCACAAAAACATTATCTTTTTTGAAATATTCCAGAATTGCTTTCGTTTGAGAGTCTTGGAAGCATTAGGAAGAGACAGTTCCAGCACCAAGTAATTCCACCAAGAGACAGATCCATAATAAAACACACACATTCTGAAGTGAGACTAGAACCCACACAGGTTTAACACATAAATTAGCACTTGCAAATATACAGGCATATATAAATACGTAACAGTCAAATGGAAAGAGTATATTTCTCACCAGTGCTCAGCAGAGAGACAAAGGAGCAGCTTATCCTCAGAACTGAAATCTTCTTACATTAACTGACAATTAAATACAATGTCATAAGATAGAGAAGTTAATGAATTTTGAATGGAGTTCCAGAAAACAGATTGTGCATATTTTGACAAATTATTTAGGGAAATCTACCATGTCTGTGTTTAAAAAATACAAATAAATAACCCCACACATACCATGGGTGTCTAACTATGAAAACAAGCTTCCATAGCTGTACATTGCTTCCAAAGTAGTCACAACCAAAGAAATCAAATTTAAGAAACCATGTAACATCAGTTTTGCAAACACTCCAAAATATGTGCACACAAAAAAAACCCCCAACCAAACAAAACATATTTATTCAAACTCATCAGATTGACTGCTGGTAAATGTACTGACATTTTCACTGAGAAAGAAGAGACATTACTACCTGGCAGGCTGGAGATTTTTATAGAAATCTGCTAATATAGGGAAGTCAGTTGTACAAAAAACAGTCATGATTAATACCCAACAGCAGTTAAAAAATTGAGAACTGTAAGTGGTCCATACTAGAAGGCTACAAATCTGTTATATGAATACCCAAAACTTTATGTTAAACAATCAAAGAACTCTTACAGGCTTAAGCAAAGCATATTTGAGTACCTAATGACACTGCTAAGGATGAAAAATAGGAAGAAACTGTAGCATCCAAAGTAACACTGCTAGAAGTAAAAATAAACACAGCAATTACAGTGGCTTCATCCACATTATAAAGCTAGGATGTAAATTCAAGATGAAGTTATAAAAAAAATCCACTCAAGGAGAACAATATTAAGCAACATAAATATAAAAAGTAAGCATACATGTTGACACAGAAGATAGTTTTTCTTCCACTTTTAGTACTTATAGATTTCTTCAATAATTAATTTTAAATTGAAAAACTTAAATGAAACTCAGTTGTAATCTGGTGTTGGTATGAGATACTGGAAGGCTGCAAACATGAGCACATATTCGTGGACTGTTAAGCAGGAAACCAACTGCATTTCGGTGCAATGAAACAAGCTTGCATGCACCCAGACACTGCTCTCAGCAGGAGAGCTCTGAGGCTCTGGTGAAGCCGAGGCACTGCTTCCTACTTCAGGAAGCAAAAATCCCCACAAAAGTAACAGTGGTAAATCTACAAGTGTCTTGCACAAATAAACTCAGATCTTACAATGCAAGATACATTTGTAGAAATGAAGATTACCAGAAAGTGCTGTAGAAAGTGTTGACACCTCTTCACAACAGAGTATCTGCCTGAGGGAAAGGACATGAGTATGAGGTAGTGTTCAACATCACATACTCAGAAATACCTAAGTGAACCAGGAAAGTATGGTGGCAAAGAGGGTTGCTGGAACATAGGAGGTTCCACTTGAATATGAGAAAACACTTCTTTACAGTNGTGATTCTGTGATTCTGTAAAGTGGCACTGCCAGGATGGCATCACTGAACAGCTACAGCTTCTCTTCCCCAAGAAGGCATTACCAAAATCTCTGCAGAGGGCAAGATGACACTGACTAACAGACAAAGAGAAATGAGTAAGGGAAGCGGACAGAAGAGATTTTTCTCTGCCTGCAAACCTGTTATCTAGAGAAGTGTTTGACAGACCACGATGCAGTTACCTCTGCTCTCCAGACTTGCCAGACAGAACAGCGATTTACTATTTTCAAAGGAACATGAGAAAGGAACTCTGCCAGCCTCATTGCTGAAGACTCAAGGAAACGATGCAACTATCAAGATCTTCTGTAAAGCCTAGACCAGCAGTGCAAACCCTTCTACCTCACCCAGGAGATTTTCCATTCACACATCACATTTGCCAGTTTTTAACCTGCATGTGCAGAACAAAATACTGCACTGGATTCACTGAGCGTCTCATTGCAATAGGCTACAGAGACTGAAGCTCAAGGGAACAGAGTGCTTGCAAGGGGCTCCTGCTCCCACCAGATCAATCTGTCCAGTACGAAGACAATTCCCAAAGTGTCCTGAAAAAAAGAGACCTGCAGGTGATTGCACAGACAGTCCTAAACAAGGATGCAGACCAACAACCCCTGTGCTAGAGACAGGGTATTTTCTGGTCTAAAGCTTGCAAGAGTTTGAAGAGACCAACCAGGAGCCAGGCTAAAGCAAGAAATACAACTCTCCAGATAGATTACATGCTTGGTTTCTGTAACTTCATGCTGCTATAGGGATAGATCTGCTATTAATCATGTTTCTGAGGCTTTGTGTCACCTTCTCCTTAGATTTTTTTGAATTTACATAATTACATTAAAAAAAAAAAACGCCAAGGTGACAGACAGAAAAAAGAAAGATTATTTCTGCACAGAAACTTTTAGTCTGCATGAAATGGAAGAATACTTCTTAGGATCCCTTAAGGCAAAAATCAGGAAAGTGGGCTAAAGAGAAGGCATACATGCGTATCTCAGCATGTATTTCTGCTGATTAAAGAATACTCTTCATATTAGGAATTTAGTTAAAAGTCCCTGAATCTTATACTAGTATATATCTCTATACTTACACTAATACATCTTTTCCTGAAGCTATATTAGTAGTCTCATTTGCGAACATGCTGAAAGCAAATAATTTAGTCAACATGAGAATAAGTTACTGTTAACATGGGTCAACAGTTCTTGACTGAGGGTTGAATCATTACTCTGCACCTTTACTTCACCAGAAGAAGATGCAAAACAAGCCAATACTAAGTGTTTAACAATGGTGAACTTCTTAAATTAATGAGATTTTTTTTTAAAAAAAAGTAAGGTGAATTTTATGAAACAGTGACAATCCATTAAGACTGAATTCTTACATTAAGAAATGTGCATTTAAACAATTTAGGGAGTATTCAAGCAACAATCTGATATTTTTGGTATGCTTTGTTTCAAGTTTTAGAAATTTGTTTTTCTGTTGAATTGATGCTTTCTTGGCCATCTAGATTTTTGATTGTACTTGATCATATAAGTCATTGCATTTATTTAGAATCAATTTTGTATCTGTTAAAAGTAGCAAGGATTTGTATAGAAGCAAACAAAACCAGCTGCACCATTCACAAGTCATATTAAAGCATTAGGAAAACTGCATATGATCTTGCTTTTATTATGAAAATAAAAGTAAATCAAGCCCCATTTGGCAAATGACACTGTGAAGATTAGGAAGTTGAAACACTTCACATATTTTTCATGTAGATATCATATATAGACTCTTTGTTTTTTTCTTTTAGTTAAAAGCTATGAAATACTACATTTCACTGCAAAATACGCATTTGCTCGTAGTTATTGCTATATTACCTACAGCTTCTGTACCACATGCAAAACAAGTGTTGGTATGTCAAAAGAAGACCTAGAAAATAATGAAAGTCTGTAGAAGTGAAAAATCTGACACACTGGAAGACCAATAACTTAATTTGATCAGATATTTTAACCAAGATAACAATTATCTGTTATAATGGAATTCCATTCTGTGACTTTGAAAGCATTTAACTACATTAAGAAAATACCAATAATTAGGGAGAAAAGAAAAGCCCTCATGAGAAGAAATGAGAAAATTCTACAAAGCATAAAACTGGGAGAACCATAACAGTAATCAATAGCAAAACCCCGCACTATTGTGATTTATAAAGTCAGCTTCATTGTGTTTGTATTGCATCTAAACAGTCACTAGACTAAAAAAAAAAGAAAATAAAATCACAAAGCACACTTCTCAATGAATGTGACAAGAAAATAACCAACTTCTAAGTACATGGCAGCTGTACAACTAACTTCAGAGATGAGCTCATAATCCAAAACATAATTATATACTTTTTGACTCTGAGTTGAAATGCTCAGTACTTACAGACTTTTAGGTATATTTATAGGCTTCCTGGTTTTGAGGGACTTCCCCCCTACCCTTAGGATAATGCTATTATGGCTGAATTTCTTCTTCCTCCCCTCTTTAAGGATGGCAGCTGCTTGCAGGAGACCAGACTTTCACCTCAACCATGATGTGAATGTTCAGTTTCTGCAAAGCCCCTAGCAGAACAATAAAATAACCTGTGTACAGAGTATTGCTGACAAAAGTGCTCTCTAGCGATTATTCCTTGCAAAAAAATGCATGCCACTGTTGACAGCAAATACATCATTCACAAGCAGTTCCATATTTTGTCCAGCTACAAGGCTCTTCCTCCAAACAAACCAAAGAGCACCAGAACAGATAGCAGTTCCTGGTGTGCCCTCACACAAGCAGAGAGTTCAAAGCCTGCTTCTCCTCTGTTATATCATCATATTTCTTTTTCTGAAGGGCACAGTCTGCTGTCAAACCTTCCCAAAAAGATGAATCACCACTGAAATCTGAAAAGCTCATTTAAAAGAAAGTGTTCACACTAAGAGATAGACATAATGCACGTAGGGTAACTTCAGTGCTCAGACTGTTATACCACTTGACACCAAACAAAGCTAAATAACCCCAAAAAGCATAGGTACATGTAAAAGCAGAATTTCCCTCTGTACTTCTGTAGTCAGAGTCTATAGGATCACAAAGTTGCCAGTACTGATTCAACTGGAGTCGAAACTCCCAGGATAAACATATAACAGATTGCTGGAACTGCAACATACATGCT
Source organism: Syrrhaptes paradoxus (assembly GCA_013400615.1). Lineage (NCBI taxonomy): Eukaryota > Metazoa > Chordata > Aves > Pterocliformes > Pteroclidae > Syrrhaptes > Syrrhaptes paradoxus. The sequence continues at coordinate 169,264 of VZTO01021996.1, read as the reverse complement.
GCATTCATTTACCCCTTTGTTATTCATCCTGAAGTCCCTCTTGACTAAACTGTAATTTTCAGGAAATTGCAATGATAATTGTAGGTAAATGAACAAAAATTAAACCTAATGCAAATGAACTTAATCCATGAAATATGATTCATGTTGGAGTCCTCTATTTTTTAAAAAACAGAAAATGCAAGTGCTCTGTTTCTACATGCAAGATATGAGCACATACACAAATATACAAACTCTACAATTGCACAAACATGGAAGTTCATGATGGTGGCTCTGCCCAAAATAGGGCCCATCACTTGCATCCTACACTTCTCAAAAACTACCCCTGTGGCTGATAGAACTATAATTAGGAGCTGGAGGTTTGTTACTGTGTCACTTGAATGAATTGATCTGCAATGAAGCTTACAAAAAGGAACGTGACTTGCAGAGTGAAAAAGGGCTTAAGCAACCAGTCTTCAGTGGACTTCGTAGCCAGCAAAACACTGTTTCACAGGACTGAAGCATTGTGACATCTGCAAACAGAAACTTGTTTAAAACTAAGCATGTGTTAAAGTGAACTGGAATTACTGTTATATGTAAGAAAAGTGTTTCAATCTAGTTTGAAAGTTTCCTTTTATGGAGCAGGGAGAACAAACTGCTTTTGTACAGGGATATTATGAAGTCATTTAACTTAATTGCATGTGAATTAGAACAATAGAAATTTAAAAGCAGAATTATTGCTTAAAAGGGAAGAAAATATTTTAAGAAGCAGAAATACAGTCTAGCAGCTGGAAAACAAAAAAGTTGCAAAAAAAATAGCATTTCATAATGATATTTGTGGAAATGCAGACAGATACAGAAGAGTTCTTTCTCTTATAAATAATTTTTCTTGGGCCAGCATATTATAGTGGCTTATTTTTACAGTACTGCTATGTGTGTGTGTGTGTGTGTGTATATATATATATATATATAGGGTAAATCATAGTCTAATAAAATCAGGAATAGAAAAAGGATAATAAGTCACCAAGTCCATAACCCTGCCTGTGTGCAGAGACCCTGCTCTCTCTGGGACATTTTGAAGTGCCCTGTTTATTCAAGGAAAAGGTTATGCAAGAGCCTGACGTATCAAATACTGTGACAGACAGACACACATACATTACTAAGCCTTGCTGCAAAACCTCAATCTGTGGCAGAACCCAGTTCTTACCTAACCTCTGTCATTTTAGCAGGCAGAGAAATTGATCATAATTATAATTGCAGACAACTTCAGGATTGCTCATTCACCCTTCCCACCAAAAATTCCAATCCTTTCTGTGCTATGGAACTGCTTCTTTAAACAGTTGCTTGAATTAACACAGCAAGACTGAGGAAAATAGAGCTCTTTTTTCAAAAATCAGATTCTAAACTGAAACAGGATCATGAAGCAGCACAGTCAGAAAACAAACTGTAGTTAACTTACTACAGAGCTATCTTCCAAATGAAATAATCACTCAAAAAGAAAATAGCAGAAAAGCTCTCCAAAACATTGCTGATTCTCTTTGAACATGTTTTATAGATTAGCCATACAGAATTACCTTCTGTCTCTAGCAAGCATTACTCTTATTATAGTTTTGGTTACCTGTATGGAAGAGAAGCAAGCAAAGGTCTAAAACCAGTTTAACTAGAAGCAGGCAGATGCCAACAAGAGTTTTATCCCTACAATACCAGCAAAACCAAAACTATAACCTCTTTCAAATTATCATTATCTATATCGGCCTGATTGTTGATAACGGAAAAGATACAAGAGACATAATCATAAGTACTGAAGACATACCTGTATTTGACCAAGGTCTAGTGACACCATAAAACACGTACCTCCAGTTGTGAATTCATGTCAACAGATACTTGGACAACATTTTAATGAGAGCATGAAATATAAACATACATAGCATACTCTTTCATGGCACAAGATTCCAGGGATTCTCTTCACAATAAGTTGTATGTCGATTGAGAACCACAATTGTATTTTAGAATTCAGGATCCGAATCACACACTGTATTAATTCGTAACGACAACACTGGCTGCGAAAACCAAACCCAGTTCTCCAACAGATTAAGCTAGTGCCCAAATTTGTGAACAACTTGTGACACGAAGGATGTTTCACAGCAATTCCCTAATTATTTAGGCCTTTACAAAACTTCTTCCTATAGCTCAGAGATTCAATACTGATGAATACTCTAGAAGCTTAAGCAGCTACTGATTTTATTGGCCACAGTTACAGGTGCTTGGGTGTAAGTAGTTCCCATTAATGCAAATTATAACTATTTTTATGCAGCTTGATACAAAGGAACTGTAAGTCTGCAGTTCTCAATGGCATTGGCAAGAAATGGCTCCTACTGGAATCACTAGAATTTCTCTACTTCCTTCTGGGCTATCGCTTTCTCCAGTGGTCTGGAAAGCATCTAGTACAATGCTTCTTTCTTTGGGAGTTATTATTCTATATTTATTCTGTGATAATTCCACAAAACTCTAGCCAAGACCATGATTTCCTGTGCTAAGTGCTACATAACAAAGAGAAAAGTCCCTTCCCTGAGAATTTAAGCAGTATTCAGTAAGTCATGGAGAAACCCATGCAATGCATGGGAATCTTATCTGTGCTCCTATTCATCACCATAGGCTACTTAGGACATTCATTTACAAGTAGACCCAGATTTGCAGAGACCTACAAGTATCTAATCTCACTGAACACTTTGTTTCTGTGCAGATCCTGCCCTCCTACCTCAATTTTCCCCTGTCAAAGTTTGCAAGGTCTTCCATGTATTGATACTTTCTAGCCCTCTCAGGATCCAAAAAACCTGAAACATCCCTCTAAGGTATTCTCAGTTCTGGAAGTGCTCAGAAGACAACTAAGTTCCCACACTTCTCAGATGCTGAAGCAGGTTATACTCATCCAACACCTATGTCCAAAGGTGGCTGGGGGAAATAAGGAAAGCATATATCTGTGTCCTGCTGAGCTCAATTTTTAGCTTGGATTTAGCAGGCAAAGGTACAATTCCCTGTTCTGCCTGACTTGGAGCATATGCACTGGAAATGCTACAGAATTTATGATTCTGCATAGAAATGAGGGTTCTGCTTGTTGCATCTCCCACCGAGCAGGAAGCAATCGAAAAATAGAACAACTGAGTAAATCATAGAGATTGATTCTGGCAAGTACAGACTTAACCCCACCAAGGGTTTTTAAGAGAACTACAAGACAGGAGAGAACAGCTATCACATTAACCAAAGCAGATGGAGAGACCCAGGGAGAAAGGTCAGGCAAGGGGAGAAAGTTAAACTGCCAATAAAATTTAATGCCCCAAAAAAGGCTTGTACATAAGCAAGAAAAGAATATCTTAAAACAATTCCCTGGAGTTCTTGCTTTTCTTTTATTTTTTTCATTTTCTTTAAGCAGCCCAGTATTGGAGTACTTAAATATAGTCCTGCCTCTCAGATAACACCCATTCATCCACACTCCAAACTGACAGTTCTCAGCACAAGACAGTACACCTCTCAAAACATGAATGCAGGATATTTAGAAGATGTCCTGATCTCCTTTCACCTGTCACTACTCGAATGACTGACACTAGTGTTAGACTACTCTGCGACTCTTTCACAACCATAATTTGTTGTTGTCAGACTGGATTCAACAAATAAATGAAATATTAGTACTGCTAACTGACAGAGAGAATAAAGAACATGGGAGAACACACAATTTAATCACTTTGATGAGATTCCTTTCTACAGAAAACAAGAACTACACTTTTTATGATCTCAATACAAAAAATGCATGAATCTTAGAAGTGTCAGTACCTGACTGCAACCAGCTCACATCTCCTTACCAAGCAGTCTTCCAAGACAGCGAAATGGAAGACACACTGATCTTCACAGTTGCTATTGGTGCTGCTTCTGTGCCAAAATCCGCTCCTGACACTGACTACATGAAAGCTGCTTCATCCTAAGCTTCTTCTATCAATGGCCTATTTCATTAAAGTCTTATGACCTCATAGCTTCTTTTTTAAAATATGAACATAGTCCCCAAAATAAACTCGATGTGAACAGATAAGTTACTCTGAAACACTGCATTCACCCAAATCCAAGGCAACTTCAATTTTAAAACACAAGTCCACAAGCTCTCACAGATTGTTTCAAAAAATACCTTCTAAAGCTAGAGGCTAACAATACAGTTTTCATATTTTGTAATATGGGAGGACCTAAAAAGGTGGAAAATGTTCAATTTCCAAAGATCTTTTTCTATAGTGAAGTAATTTTAACAAATCAAGGCACTACATATATTTTCTTTTAACCACAGTGCATTACCAGGTAGAGCTACTTTTCTTTTTTCCATACCTCTAAACAGGAACTAATTTCCTTTCCTTATAGCGTTGCTGTCCACATGCAACAAGAATAAATACCGAATTTTAATGGATTCCCTCCATTTCAGATGCTGATCCATTTTGAATTAAGTAAGAAGAAATAGTTTCCCTAATTATAACACCATCTGAACCAGACACAACAGCTCAGAAATGACATTGTGACAATCTCAAATAATAAAAATATGTTCTATTGGCCAAAACAACTACCCGAAATCTCCCTGTGTTTGCTGCCAGGCAAGAGCAGGTATGCAAGCACACGGCCTGTGACAAACAGTACCTAAGGTAACAGCAACAACTTATTGACGTGCCGATATCGAATGACCCTCAGTATTTCAATACTCAAAAATAAATAAAAAAATAAAACCTGGTTTGGATAAATAAGGTAAGTAAGGCACACAAGCTAACTAATTAGCAGTCCGCAGTGTGGATTCATGACCAGGTTGCAGCTAACCTTTTTTTTTTTTTTTTTTTTACTTCAAATTGCAGTGTCAAGTTACAAGGTAAGACAAAAAGTAAGAGTTGCAAGATGAAGAAGCAGCCATGCCTGCTGCCATGACAGGCAGTGGGGCCACCTGCACGGACGGCAGCTGGGCCAGCACACGCTCCTCAGGAAACTGTGGAGACAACGAGCAGGATCCCTGCGGCTCTCCTGAAAGCTCTCCACACAGCATCTCCGTTATTTGCTGAGGGAAGGAACTGTACATTAAAGTATAGATACACATGATAGATGCTGTCATTAATGAAGATGTTATAAATTTGTAAGCTGTCAAGTTCACATCAACTCCTGGGAAGACATCGGCCAAAAGCACTCCAGGACAATGGGGCTGAGCTGAGCATGACCCCTGGGCAGCCTGTGTCCATGGTAACTGAGCAGCGCTGTGGTGGCAGTGATGGCCCCACCGATCCCCAGGGACCATGGGGAATGAGGAGGGAAGGCAGCCAGGGACAGAGACTGCCTGGGCAGCCCCTGCCTGAGGTGGCCATGTCCAGACCCTGGGTCCTGGCCTACCTCGAGCTCCCAGGCTTGCAAAGCAGCCTTCTTCACCTTGTGCCCCGTGTCCTCCACGTCAGCTGCCCAAGTCCTAGTCTTTGGCTACTGCTTTAGGAGACACAGTTTTTGAGGAACAACTGGGTGCTGAAGGTGCATGGGGTGGAGGAGAGGCCTGACTGCCACCTGTTGCCACCCAGCATGGGAAGGACAAGTAACAGGATAATGTGTGTCACCAGAAGAATTGCTTCTTGCCTTCCTCACCACCACCAGCCACCTGAAGGACTTCATCAAAATAAAAAGGGACAATTCTGAAGTATGCCTGACAACAGGAAAAGAGAATGAGAGGTGATGTTTTCCCCGGAAAGCCCTTCTGCAAGGCACAGGGGTGATGGCAGTGTGTGTGTGTGGGGGGGGAGGGGGGGGGGGAATAATCTCTTCAGCTCTCCATATCTAGTTGCTTCAGCAGCCCACAGACAGCCCACAGGGCACCACGTTGGCTCCCGTTTCATCTCTCCTTTCTGTATGCCATTTATATACCTCCCACTTGTTTGTTGGTTTGTTTGCCTGACGCAACAATAAAAACTGATCTCTTGTTTTCCAGCTTTGACTGGTAATTTTCCTCCCGTTGTGAGCATCCTGCAAAGGGCTCTCCTGCTGGAACTGGATTTTCCCCCTCAACCCAGCTGCAAGGAGGCAGCCACTCACTCTACTTCCCTGTAGTCCCAAGGAGCAGCAAGAGGAATTAATTTCATTCACTCTGTCAAGTCCTAATTTCTATCCCATTAATGAGATCACAGAAAAGTCACCTTACTGTGACTGCTTGGCAATTGTAATAATAATGAAAATCCCTGCTTCTGAAATGGTGCAGAACAATAAATTAATACCTGAATTGACCAAAATTCAAAAATATTTTTTAAGTGGAACCTATCCTTGTGATACTTAACATCTGAATCATTTAAAATAGAAAGAAAAATAAGGGAATGTGAAATAAGGGGAAAATAACATTAACTTCTAATAAAAACATCTCCCCAGATGCAAGTGTTTCAGATAATATACATTCATATGCTGACTAATTACATCCAAGCTAGAACAAATCTTACCTTTAGGTGGTTTTTGTTCATTTGTTTTGTTCTTTTGTTTTTTGTTGGTTTTGTGGTTTGTCATTTTTGCTTCTTTTTAAATCATACACAATTCCTGATTTTAATTTTGTTTACTTACTTTTCTAGTGGTTAGGCATGCAACCCAACACAGGCTACAAAGCTTACGGAGGCATACCCAATGCTCGTTGAGCTTTATCATTTCCTTACCGTGAGGAACTAAAGAATAATATAACCTTTACAGTAACACATATTCAGGGATATTCTGTGGGCCTGGCAAATGCCACAAAAAAGTAGCTAAGGTAGATTGTTCACTTTGACCATATTACAACATGTAACCATTCTGTGTTCAAAAGCAAAAATGCAAAGGTTTTAGTCACACATGTTTAACTTACAACATGGGGACCAAATGTCTGCTGCATAAATATTTGTAATTCCATGTAAATCAAGTTAATCACACACTGACAGGAATATCTGTTAATTTCCCACTTGTGTTTGTTATTTTTTCCTCCCAAGTGTTTAAAAATGCTATCTAAAGAAGCCTGACATTTGGTTACAGGAAACAAATGCAATATAAATTGAAAAATTAATTATATGTAAAAAAAATACTAGACCCTCAACCTCAAAAGGCCAAAAACAGGCAAGCATTTCTAACATGAACCATAGGGCACAAAAAAAGGTTTTGTTTTCTGCCAATATATTTCATCTTCGTAGCTGCAACTGTTATTAAAACAAAAAATGTGCAATAACAGGTGTTCTTGTGGATACACATTTCACCTGCAGACATTTGTACGCCTCACGGTGCTTAAAACAGATGCGTTGGACAAGCAAACATATTAGTGACCTGCCCCACCTCACTTGCTCTTACTTCTGCAAAGGCACTGAGGAGCCCGAGCAGATCATGTGCCAACCAAATCCAGACCCTCAATACCCTTTTCTACAATAAGAAGGAAAGTGACTTATGAAAGGCAATTCTGCCACCTAATATGGAAAAGAAAGGTATGTTACAATTTTTCAAGCAAGTTATGCAGTTACTAATGGAGACTCTCAAGTAATGAGGTAAAGGAGGGACCATCAGAACTATCAATAAATATTCACTGAAATTTCCCAAAGGCAAATATTGCTGTAGAATTGTCAGCTGTTAGTGTGTTAAGTGTGAATTTAGGCGCAAAGGACAGCCACAAGTTCTTTAAAATTCTAACATATAGGAAAAAAAAAAACAAACCACCTTTTCAGAATGAATTTGTCTTGAATAGAGTGACTTTCGTCTTATACTAGCAACATATAAACACTTGTAGGTATTTCCAAAGCACAGTGACATGCTTGGAAATTTAACTTCAACAATCTTTCAAATGGAGAAAAAATCTTCTATTGTCCCTTAACTCTCTTGTCATAGGTTAAAATAAATAAAGCAGATAATCTATTTAACACTTTTTAAAGGCAATTCTGTATTCTCAACTAAAGTACACAGTGATTTTACTAATGTATCATCATGTACTTTGGGGAGGAAAAAAAGAGGATCTCAGATTAAGCCTTCAGTACTTTCTACACCTTCAACAGTAGAAATAGTGCAGATTTATATATAAAGAGGGCTTTGATGAACCTGCAGTCCTAGGTTGAAAAGGGGAAGACGAGGAAGAAGGGAGAAAGCCAAACAAATTTTAAATCTCTGAAAGTGTGGACTGCATGTACATTTAATAATTTAATTTAAAGAGAGCTCCCATTTATTTAAAGATAAGACACCACTCTGTGCAGATATAATAACCACTGGTTTCTAATATTTTTTTTTTATTTTACTTCAAACTTTAATATAATGTTAATTAAAATGTTTGGGATATTTCTGTGATAAGTAATCCTTTTTGTAGGATTTCAACAGTGAGCATCTCTGCTGTGATAGATCTATGTGCATTATCTGTCTTTCAATACTAAACAAAGGGAATATTTAAAAATATGGTAAATCTCAATTAATGTTTGAATTGAAAACACAAGCAACAAAAATTACATGGGTGAATTTTTTGTTAGCACAGTCACCTAGGCCAACAGTTCAGCACATTACTACTTCCACTGCACAGGATGCAGTACACTATATTGTAATTCTCTGTTAATCTCTCACATAGCTTTTGAATATTTAGCAATCAAGTGTGCAGCAGGAATATCTGGCATCTGAAAGACACTGATCACAGAACATATTTTTTTCATTAAAGAAAATTTTCTGGTTAATTGATCTTATATAGTTTACATGAAACCTAAGAAATTAAATCTTGGGTCCCTGAAACATCTGCATTGCTTTGGAATTTGAAGCTGGTATGCAGTCCAGTGAGTCATTAAGTCACAAATGAAGTGGAACCTTATTCACTATAACTGCATCCAGATATTTATTCTGCCCATTCACATTTCTTTCCAATTATATTTAATTCTGAAAACAGACATTTTCTCAAGAGTTGAGGAACTCGCCTTTACCCCGCATCAGACATCACAATTCTTCCTGACAGAGGTAAAGAAAATAGGTAATGTAATTTGTGACTGATCAGAGTCAAGATTGAATGCCTCAGGAATTCTTCTGAAGTTTTTGTGATGCTCCCTAACTATCTGATTGTGAAAGTAAAAATGATGCCATGGTCAAAAAAAACATAACAATGCCAAGAGGAAAAACAAGCCTGAATATAATGTTTGACAACTGCAGTCCATGGCAACTTCTAAAGAGACTGTGCAAGACATATTGTGCAGAGAAGAAAGGAAATATCCTGTGACATCTCTTGTTGAGCTCTGTCACACACCCATTCTGGAGTGGAGATGGGCAAAGGCAGCATCACCCCAAAGGGTCTCCACAGGCCAGGGGAGTGGAGAAGCTTCCATAAAAGGAAGAGATATATATCATTAACAACTATTCAAAGAAAACTAACTTGCTTGTAGATAGTTCCTCCAATATCAATTCCACTCACTAAAGAGTTTTGGAAAAAGGAAAAGAGTGGTCCCTTTGCATGCAAGTATGGAAATTTTACAGTTTTGCTGACAAAAACAGCATTAGCTGCTCCTAATCGACTCCTTGGCATATACTTTAAGTTTCACATCTTGTTTTGATAAAGACAAAACTTGTCCGCCTCCTCATTTCAAGAAACCCTTAATACATCTTTCACCTTTCTGACAATAGCACGAAAAGTAGCCCTGTGATAATAATGTACTTATTTCTGAATAAGCATGACCAACAAGAGTATTAAAGAGTATTATGCCCTATTCAGGAAGCAGAAATCAATCCAAAGTGAGTAAGTGACCCTTCAGGAAAAAAAAAAAAAAAAAAAAGGTCAGGACAAGAAAAAGAACTATTTTTAAAAATTCAGATTTACATTACAAAATAAGGAGATTGGTTACAAATGTGACATGTCAAGAATCCTGAAGAGTTATTTCACATACTTTTTCAGTCTAGCAGTCAGACTTTAAATGTCAAAGCTGAACATGTTTTTCTGCACCAAGCAGCTTTTCCTCCCCTAGCTCATTATTTGATGCATTAGTATATGATATTGGTAGGCACTGAAAGGTGACCTACAGGCATATATTAAATCACAATGGTTCTACAAAATTTCTAGATAAGGCAATGAGCTTGTAAGAAGTAGTCTCCTGGGAAATAAAAACCACAGCAGGCATCCTTTTCTTTGGGTATCTTTAACGTTTAATTGTTCTTCATCAGATAGCAGTGGGAAAAGTCTATATTACAGCAGAAGGTTATGAGAAAAACACTAGGAGCGTTGCATGTCAAAATTTTCAGTTTCTTCTTTGCCTTCATGTGAAGGAGAGCTATGACATGGAGTGGCAGAGTATCCCAAGTCCTGATGCTAGCACATGGGCCTTTTGCTGCATCATAGTCAAAAATTAAAAATGTGAACAATTACACTTAGATCCTCCTAATGAACAGAAAATAATTGTTAAGAGATGAAGGCCATCTTCTCCCAATTAATACCTATAATTCAAAACTAATGGCCTATCCAATGCCCCTGTTTCACACTGGACAGGTAGTATTAACCAAGATTCACATAATTCAATGCTAGCAAAGACTAGATTGGGTCCTTTGGTCTGTCTTTACTGTATAAAGGCCTGTATTATCACCACAGTTGATCTGGGACTGAAATTAAGAACTTGTGACAGACTAGCAGAGACCTTCGAAAAAAATGTATCCAACCTTGATCCAGCCAAGATACACAGACACAGATGTTCATTTCAGTTCCACGGTTTACTTCATTGACAAGGGCAAAATTTAAATAAACTGCAGAAGTCGTAAGAATTCAGTCCTCAGGCAGTGAAAAGAAACCTAAGAAACTGTTTGGGAAATTATTCTCCTGAAACAAATGCATTTTTCATGAAGCAAAATGAGAAGATGGTATTTGCTATGAAAAACCTTGGGCTGTCTTGCCCTTATCCTCAGAATACACAAAGAAACAGACACATTCAACCAACAGCATCATTAACTTCGGACACCGGCGTAAAAATGCTACAGGATATTTCTAAAGGGACTCAGTAGCTTCTCTCTCTTGGAAAAGTACAGCTCTGCAGCATAAGCAGACATTTTCATTTCAGATAGCTATATCTGGCCTTCGATTCTTCATATCTTAGGTGCTGTAGGAAGCAATAATCATCATGAACAATGCCTACCCACACTCAAATTATTAATTGCAATCATATATTAATTTTCCAATATTACTTCAAATAAAGTGTGAATACATTTTGCATTAATCTATGTCTGAAAAATAGCACATGAATAATTCATTTAATGATAACTCCTCCAATCAGAGAATGATTAAAATTCATTTTACTAGTGTTGGACTAACTTTGTTCATTATTGCTTCACTGAATTCCATGTAAAAAAAAAAATGCCAGAAATGTTCCAAACTGGTATTATTAGCAACTAAAATTATTCTTGCACCAGAATTTCCTAGTGAAGGAAAAAAATTTCACACTGGCTGCATAAAAATTTCTTATCACTATCCAAATATGTTTATAAAAATAAATAGATATGTATCTCCAAGGAAGAATGGGAGGTCCCCTTAACAGATTTAGGGATGCAATCTTAGTGGGTGAGAGATGCATCCCAAATCCATTTTCATCCAAACAAACCCTGAGCTTTTGTACGCACACCTTCCAATTGTGGTTTTGAAAGTTTACCCCTTGGAGCATACCTGGCAGCAGATGAAAATGGTAAGTGCTCCAAATCCATTTCATGTAATCACAACCGTGACTTCCCTGTCTCTATCCTCCAGGAAAAATTCTGAGGTACAAGCCATGTAAGGAAAACTGAAACCAAATTGATTATTAATTTGTGTTATCATCATCCCTTCCTGCATTAAATGAGAGGCTTCTATTGCATGGCAGACTTTTGCTTCAGTAAATCCTTTTTTTTTTTCTGCTTTGCTTTTTCAGATTCATTTTTATCCTTTTCCCCTCTTGTACAATCCTTATTGTCTTCCTTTTCAACTGCAATTATTGCTTTCCAATACTAAGCCCTTCCCAAACAACCCAGATTTTCACCCCTTTGTACTGAACCAGATTCCTCATCATTTGATGCAGTAACTGGCTTATTTTACCCTCTAATCCCTCATCTGCCACCTCAGCATACAACCTCAATCTTTCCTTACCTAAACAATCAATTTTCCACACTCCTATTACCTCTTCCTTTGTACTTCTCACCTCATCCTCTCTAATGCATAGGATTACCAATTCTTTTTATGTCCAATAAACCTTGTTCTTTTCTTGTTTTACCTCTAATCTTATTTTCTCAAAATACATTTCAAACCTTTTTTTTCCCCCTATTTAATTCATGTTCAATGCTTAGACTTTAGCTGGGTACTTCGAGCTGTTGTTTTTTATGGTGTAACAAGAAAAATCAACAATAATCACAAAGCATACCAAAATACACAAACCAGAAGCATAAAAGATTGGTTCCAATGGGTTGCATGCACGTATATGGTGTAGTTAAGGTGTAATATCTCCCTTTTGAGTTCTGATGAACCTCTGTCTGTAGTGATACATATAATAGAAATCGGCTTCCTTCCTACTGTGCTGCATAGGCATAGAGAGAAGGAGGGGAGTTTTTAATGCCTCATGTTGAGTGAAAATTACCAACTATTTGTAAGGGTAGAATCATTTTTGTTTGCAAACAACAACATTTGGATTAGACAGCAAGCATCACCAGACACAGACAGCCTGAGTCCTACCACAAGCAAGTTTATTAAAGTCCAAAGACAACTTAATGCATTCCTTTAGACTTCACTGATATTTCTCCCTAAATATAGCTTCTGTTTGAATGGAAAAACAAAAAAAACAGATGCAAAGAGAGAAGATAGAAACCAGTTCAATCAGACAAAAAAGCATTTCTTTCTTTAATTGTAATAAAGATTTTATACATAGATATACCTAATAGAGACAGAAGAGGTTTGTCCACTTCCCCGGCACCAATGGCTTGAATTAGACAGAAAAGACTCTCCACTTTTAGGCACAGAGCCATGGGCAGACGACACCAGGGCATTCACGTGCCAGATCCCACATCTGGGCCAACAGTTCTCATGGCATCACTTTTGCCTTAACGAGCTGGAGGCCACTTGGGGGGCTCCCAATGTGACCCTCGCTGAGACAGCGCCAGCGTGCAGAGCCAGGCTCCCACGCCCCAAGAGCTGGAGTACGAGCTAGCTTTTCCACTTTGGCTCCTTCGCAGTCGGTCCCTTTGTAAGTGACAGAGCTAAGATATCCTCAGTTACCTCAAGAATACCATCAGTGTTTCTCAGTATGTTTATACCCCAAACGCTTCCAGTTTACACAAGATATAAATAGAAGGACTCCGGTTCAGTTTTAGGTTTTTGACATCTGGCTCAACCAGTTTATATCACTGAACAGACACTTCTTCAAAGATGAGTCTTTAAAAGTGAACAATCCAATATACACTGTACTTGGATTACATTCTTTCAGAAAATCTGCAGCGATACAAACATCCCAAAAGCAGAACAGATTTGCAAGGATTAAACCTGCATTAGTGTTAGTTTCATACATTTAACGGTTTCATGCAAAAATACAGGAATATTTAAAACCATTGGTTAAGAGAGGTTAATAGGATTGATTTGCTAGACTACATGTATTTCCATAATGTTGCTATGATAGATATTTTTCTCAGAAATGTAAGGATTGCTATCAGATGTCTAGAGGGCAAACACCAAGGAACAGAAGCATGTGAACCCTTATCAGACTATCTTTAATGTGCAGTATTGTTAGAAATAATGTAATTAAGGATGAATGTCTCAAATAAATTATGCTAATCATAATATAATTTTTAAATTATAATTAAATATTCAATTATAAGAAACACAAAGGAGATTCAACGATTACATGGCATGTCTTAGTCATGGTGAATATGTTTTAAATTAACATATCAGCTCATTAAAACCAGCTGATTTTATGGAACTACATATGACAGTTTTACTATGCACTTCCACTGACATCAAAGCCAAAAATCAATGTACAGTACTATGAAGGGAGACACTTCCATCCTGCTTACTTAAGCTGAGGTGCTTCGTTAAACCGATATAACTGTGTTCAAATGTACGAAAATGGGGAAATACCTCTTCCTTTTGTGCCACTTTTTATGCAGCTTTTTTTTCCACAAAGCTCATTACAGCGGAGCTCCACAAATACTCCTACCACTCCAGTGAACAACTAGCAAATTTCTGTGCAAGAATGGCCTAGGGCAAGCAGGCACTTCTTAAAATGGCTTCATCATCAAAACTAGTGTCTCCTGTGGTACCTAACCTGCATACCTCAGTGTTCAGGGAAATGCCTAAAATCTGCTCTGAAACATGGTTGTCCAAATATTGCTTGATTGTTAAGAACTGCTTGGGACTTAAGCACATGCGGTAAGAAGTTTCAGAATAAACAGGCATTATGCAGACAGTTTGATTTAGACTGGAAAAAAACACTTGCTTTCCGACTTTTAAATAAAAGTAGTCCAAGCAATATGCAAGTGGTTGAAAGTTTATGCTATTAATTTCCTTCCCCCCATCCCTAATATATTATAAATAAGCATAATACTACATATTTTTGAAAACATATTAAGCAGAAAGGAAGAGAAATTAAGTTTATCTTAATTCATAGATATCTATTAGAACACTAGAACTTAACGAAATTTCTCCTAGAAGAAATTTGGTATAAAAAGTAGGAGCGAACGCAAGCATTTAGTTTTGGGCTAGTTTCTCACCAATTTAACTAACTTTTTCAAAGTCATTCAAAGTACTCTATTTAAAAAATCCCTAAAGCCTCAGTTCAAACAGAATTTGAGGTGTAAGTCAACTCTGAAAATAAGGAGAAATTGAAATCAGTAATGAAATCTTTGTCTACTTCGGATAAGGTCATCTACAAACACTGCAGATTTTACTCACTCAAACATCTTTTCTTCCTGCAAATTCTGAATGTTTCTATTCAATGTTTTGAGGCAGAGGTCACATTCCACTTAAACACAGGTGAATTCTATATGCAAGATAAAGCAATATCCAACTTATATAGCCTAGTTGAATGAAACAGCCTCTCAACCTCACCGATTTAGATGCATCCTGATAGGTATGACATCAGTCATTTTAAACAGATTCTTGTATTGCCACAATGTGATCTTAAATAAAAAATCATGCCCTTCTCGCACACGTTATTACCATTGTCAAGAAAAGCACCACAGTTAGTAATATTATAGTCAAATTAACATTATGTTGTATGCAAAAATAAGAACACAACCTTATTGGGGAATGAATAAAGCCACACATTTGTACCCACTATGAGAACAACATAAGCTCTTCAGGACTCTCAACTTAGAGCACCTGCAGTTAAATCTGGCTATGCTGTCCAACACCATTAGCCTCTTCTTCCAGTACTCCTTTGAAAACATAAGCTTTCAACTTAAAGAGACTACAAACAGAACTGACTATAAATTCTGCAGAGTTCAAGTTGTTGCTCCTCTCACAGTACCTTCTTTAATTGCCTGCCAAATATACTATTTCACCTCATCTTAAGTGACCTTGAAACAACTGCCATTAAGTTCTCCCCATAGACAAATTTAAATATTGTGCAAAGATACGTCAAGCATTTTCACACTGCAGGCGATACTGGCCTCTGCCTTTCAGCAGCTGGGGTACCATGCCCTCAGCTGACATAACCCACAGCTAAGTTCCCCCCATATTCTCACATTTTACATGGTGTTTTGTGTGCCTGAGGAGGTGTCCTATAGTTTTGTTCATAGACATTGGATTTTTTCCACCCTCCCCCCCAGTCATATCAGCTACAGCAGAACTTGTCAGATATTCTGAGGTTAACAGGAAATTAATACTAGAGAACAAGTGATTTTACCTATTTTAAAACTACAATGTGAGTGCTTTTGTGCTTTAAGCTAAAATCCAACATCTAATCAACAGCTCCAGGTGTAACTTGCTGAGCCTTGAAGCCCAACCACCTGTGAAACTTATTGGAGAAAGCTAGGGAAGATCTTGACAAAGCCCTTGTAAGAGCCAGGGCATCAACCAGACAAAGGGAAATTCATTTGGTGGAGCTGCCCAGGAAGTTTAAGACAAGAAGGTTCCCCTTTCCAGATTCACAGGAAATGTGTATTATTTATTTTTCCCATTCTGTCTTTACCATACAGTTTCTGACAACCTTCCTTATAGCTCATGTGAGTGACCCACTGGAATAGGAAGTTTGAAGAATTGTCCCTTTCCCATGTTCACAACTGTGTTTTATCTATACATTTAGAAATGAAGTCAGATAACAGAAGCAAAATCTTTACAGGGAAGGTTATTTAACAAATCTGTTGTCAGGCCCTATCAAGTAATTTTGTTCTGTCACTTCATATTTATCATTTGTTCATAATGCACCCTGGTCTCCAGGTGATAGGAACATTTTCTAGTCAATGCATGAAAGTAAGATAATAATGATGAAACATTTCCCAGGACTGACCTCCTCACAGCTGCTCTCCCAATCCCCGTATTTCTGTAAGTCAAATATGATGCTGTGATAGTGGTAACTCAATGAGCTAACACCTGGTAATATGTGTTCTGGATTGTTACTTTTCCTTAAAGCAAAAAGAAATATCCAGACCTTAAAAAGATAGATAAGTAAATAAATAAAGGCTCACTAAACACCCCTGAGTAGGAAACCTGAACTTCCAAGCACAGTCTTCTTCACAGAGGAATTTGGTGGAGTTTGGTGTTAGCTGTGCCCCATTAATTTACAGTGGGGTGGAGGGGGGGATTGGGGTGGATGGAAGTCATCACTGTTCAGCACTGATTTAAAAGCTGGGTGCAGAGAAGGTCAGGTGTTATCTCCACCTGGTGGATGTACTCCCCCCTCTCCCGGTTCTTTCCAGGCACGATATTTGCAAATAGCTCAGTGTCTTGCAGATGAATGAGATCATGCATACAGCCTGTGAAACCATCTAATTTTACATCTGGCAACAGAAGTCTGCTACAATTCAGGTTCATACTGAGCACTAACTATAACATTGCCTAGGGGATGATAAGCTCAGTGCTCTCTTCCTTGGGCCAGGGCAGATTAAGAATCTGATGAACTACAAAGTCTTACAGAAATATGCCTATTCTCTACGTAACAAACACAAGCACTAGCAACAGCGTCAGACATTTTTTATTCTAAGGCTGAGAGCTTTCCACAGTCACCTACACTAGCTTATTAATGACAGCAAGAAGAGAGCACCCCTTGTACCCTCCTTTCATCCTCACTGCTCCCTCCAAGAACAATATATTATTCACAGCAAGAGAACATAAGGCCAAGAAGGACAGCTACGCTCTTCTGTCTTATGTACTCCCTTCCTGCCTCTTCAGATAACAATATCTGGGAACAGCTCAACAGCTTGTTGACAACTAGATAGGAGCGGCCAGGCTGTGTCTAGCCCAGTACATACAAGCATTAAACCTGTTCCACCTCAGCCCTCATCTCAGAGATATTAAATCTATGCACTTTTAAGCAATACAGGCATGCACTTGATATAAATATCCAGACAGCAGTTTACAATGTCTGTTGGCCTGCCTTGTTCAACCAGGAAGATAACACAAGGGTTTGTATCCACTCTACAAAGTGCCATATTGTAGACCATGCATATTTTTTTTGCTCTTAGCTTTATTACATGCAAGTTCAAAATGTATTTTGAGACAGTAAACATTATATACAGTCCTTCTCTTAGCTACACTCCTGCTATCCCATAGAATGAAAGGTTATACAGGTTTTTGACAAAGTTAGAACTAGGAGATGCCAATCTAGTCTGAAGCCACTGAAATAAGGTATTTAGAGAAAAATGCAGTTTATGCTAATATTTTTATCTTCCATAACAACTTGAATAAGGCCATTTCATCTGAAAAGAGCACATAATCACCCTTCAAATGAGACAGGTCTATGTTGTATTATCATGCTTGCAAGACATCTGCAAAACCAGATTTTCTGTAGGCAGAAGAGGGGAAGAGGGTGACAAAAGTTACTGCTCTCTGAAGAAAACTGGAGCACAGAAATGCTTAATCAGTCTTAGTTAAGTTTGAAAAGGACAATGCAATAGCTGTGCTTCCCATGGACTGCATTTTTCATGGACTGCGTTTTTCATGCACTTTTTAATTCCCAGGAAAGTTGTTTGGACTCTCCACAACCTTCATGGAGAACTGGATCAAAGTTTTTCTACCATAACAATAGCCTTCCCATTCATGCTAGTTCACTAGGATATTTACACATGCCCATGCCACAAAGGAGGGTGATGGAATATTTGTCTGAGATTTAAGTTTTCTTCCTCACAGATGCAATTTCTGAAGACTAAAGCAACTACACTTCAGCCACTATTAGTACATCTGCTAGATCTTCTGATTAAAAAAAAAAATCCTTCCACTTTACTCCTAAAAAGGTGCTAAACATCTATGAAATACTTTAATCAGGTTTCCACAATTTTTCATTACTGCCAGCAAGCAACGAAAATAAACTAGCGCAATATCCAGTGACAAAGAAGGTGAAGTATTACCTTGCTTTGCTTATTATATTACCACAGCTATTCCTACACCACTTGCAAGAACATTGGGGAATTATAGTTTCATTTCCCTCCTTATCTCTTATCCTCTCTCACACCCACAGCCTTCTCTGAAGGAGATGGTAATTTCCTGGGTTATAAAGGGGCAATCTAGATAATTTACACATGTTTTGGTGGAGTTCGGTGAAACACAAATCTATATAACACATGAGAAAAGCCAAGAAACAGGATAAAGCCACGGTCTTTTATTCTGTCCCTTTTTCATACTCCAGAAACATACATGGGACAGAAAGTAATCTCACCCCATGTGCCTACAAAAGCCCTGATGGGGCTGTCACTGTTAGCGTCAATTAGAGCTGCCTTCAGTTGTCCCATACGGTGTAAAAGCTAAACAAATCCCTGCTTGCCCTACATGTAGCATGGGATACCCAAACCACCTGCATTTAGTACATTTCGCATCCACCTGAAAACCTGATCCAAATACGTGCATTTGTATTCTATCTCATTAAAACCAGAAAGGAAAAACTATAAATATTTAAGCCCTGCCTGGTCTTTATACAAGCTGAATAAGTTCTTAGAGATTCATTTTTTTTTTCCACATGACTATTACAATACCATACTTTTAAGCAATAGAATTACATACAGATGGCATGTTCTTCATCACAGCTGAATTTGATCTCTGTTGTGATATTTTAATAACAAGGTAAAAAGAGCATGCACATAATAGCAGGCTGAACAGAGTTTAAAAATAAGTCTTCTCTTCAAAAGTAACAATAGCAGCACATTCTCTTCTCTGCTGCTGCTTTAGGTAATGACTTTATTTGGGTACCAACTGTCAGATCCATGGAAACATTTTGAAGAGTGAGAATGTTGAAATGCTTTCTATAACAGTGATCACAACAGCCACAAAAATGACAGCAAATGACTTTTCAAGAGAAGCACAAGACAGGAAAAGATATTTCATGAATGTTCATTACCTATTACCTGCATAAGTCACCCCTCCTAAGTAAAGATTTCTATCCATTTTGATTTAACTTAATTACTTCCAAGAAATAAAATACAGTTCATGTGAGGTTTTATACATACATTTTTCTCCTTCCTTTTTTAAGGTATCACCGGAATATTGAAGTGGGCTCAGACTCTGAACTATAGCTATGGTTCTTTTCACTCATTTATTACGGAGTTTTAAATATTATAATGGTCAAAGTATCATGTTTTATGTATTTATCTTGTTATTTCACAACAGCAAGAAACTTCAGTACTTTTTAAAAATTGCTTAAAATTATTGCTAAGAAAAAGCGCTAAAGTAGTTTGAGAAATATACTACTACAACAATGGCATTGTAATTAGAAAAAGTTTATATTTTAAAATAAATTCAGCATGACTTCTACAAGTATAAAAGAGTGATTCACTTTTCAGACACATCCTGTCAGAAAACACATTTGAACTTGTTGCCAAAATTATTTCTGTAGATATGATGGGATTTAGTTAGAGAATCCAGTATGAGATTTTTACCAGTCCCTCACAGATATTTACCCCTCCCTCCTCCTCTTTCCTTCTTTTCCCCAGATCACAGGGATCGCTGAAACGGTTCTCATTAGAGCTTCCCACTGTCACTGGAAGTCTTACATGCCTCCTTCAAATTGAAGATGTTCACTGTCTTAACCTAATTCCCCGCTGATCTCATTATGGTTTTACATGTGCATGAGGTGGCAATGGACTTTGCCCAGTACACAGTAAAGCACAGCTAACCTCACACACAATAAGGACACTTTAATACATGCTATGTATTAAATATACCCCATCTGGAGTACTGTGTCCAGGCCTGGGGTCCCCAGCACAAGAAAGACATGGAGCTCTTGGGACAGGTCCAGAGGAGAGCCACAGAGANAAGCCGTGGATGCCCCATCCCTGGAGGTGTTCAAGGCCAGGCTGGATGGGGCCCTGGGCAGCCTGCTCTAGTGGTTGGCAACCCTGCCCACAGCAGGGGGGTTGAAACTAGATGATCTTTAAGGTCCTTTTCAACCCAGGACATTCTATGATTCTATGAAATACAGTTACTATCACCTTGTTTGATGCCTTCCATTTATAAAAAGTTTCAGGGCTATTTATTTTCTGATTCATGGATTTCATTTGCATGGCAAGATCCACAATCAAGTAGTACAGAAGAAAGAAACTCAACCTGAACTTGGCCAGTATCATGAAAAATGAGCAATATTTGCAACACGATGTAATGTTCTGATGATGTGCAGTAAGTCAATCTCTGCTTACACACACAGCGTATGTTAACACCTCAATGAGGAAAGAAATGCATGAAAGAATCACCTCCATGAAAAATGCCCATTTTCAAATATTGAAATTTTAAAAGCATAAGCAGAAGGGGAAAAAAAGACAACTTTTTTTTTGTAAGGAGCAATCACCCTTTTAATAACTCTTATACGATACATAGTGAATTACACAGACAATTTGCTAGGAAAGTCAGCTAGAACTGGCTCTTCAGACATAATCGCAAAGCAGTTATATAAAATCTCAATAAGTATGAAAATTATGTTTCAGCAAGAAGAAATTGTAGAGGCTCTGATACTAACAGAATCCATTAAAAAAAATCTTTTTACAGAAACACTAATATGCTCCTATGATTAAATTTGGCAACAATAGCCTTTCCCTTTCAACATACACTGTAGAAGTGAGATGTCAAATGACAATGGTCATAAAGAAAAACCTAAAGGTTGGTAATGTCCCATAAAAATGTCTGAAAAGAATAAGGGAAAGCTGCAGTCTTGCATTTTAAAAATTCCTTTCCTAGGTTTTCACCAGGTTGTTTGGACTCCAGCCCTGGCCCCATATGCAGTTACTTTAGAGCACCCATGAGAGTCCAGCTATCATCTCTGCTTGTGGGACCCAGTCCATCTTTCCTAAGATTCTCATAAGACTTCTTCCACATCAGAGGTATGTGTAAATGCATGCAAATTTGCATAAGTCAGAGGAAAATTACAATAACACTTCCTAAAGCTGAAGATCTCCATCCCAATTTGGTGGTCCAAGGCATATAAAATAATTTTATTCTGTAACTCCATAGTGAAGTTTTACTTACAATTCTTATCCACTGGGGTATTTTGTCTTTAAATAAGAATAACTGGTTGGGTTTTTTTTTTTGCTGTTCATAAGAAGAGTTTCGGTTTGGGTTGGGTTTGTTTTTGTTGGTTTTTTTTTTTTTTTAGGATAATCCTTACTAATTTTTTTCTTCCTTTTAAATGTCACCATAAAGAAAGAAACCAGATTTTTATAAAAGGCAAAAAAGGCAAAGCTTTTCATTTTCTATCAGATGCATCTAGTTTGAATAAGCACATTCCTTTACAGAACATCAACTAGAATGAATAATTATTCCCCTCTTATTTGACAAAACTAAAATGGTTGGCTGGTTTATATATGAGATTTTTTTTAGTGTAGGGACATAAATCTCCCACATTTCCTTTATATCCAAGTGACAAATCTCTTTGCTTTTTTTATTTCACCGTGTCTGGAAGCTCTGAATTCTATTTATACACAGGAATAAAACTGTCCTTCATTTCCCACCCAAAGGTCTCCTCTTGACAGATCTCCATTATGGCTTTTCTTCTAGAAAACTGGATGCCTTTTGTTACCGTTCCTCATGTTCCCAAGTATCAGGCTTTATATAACAATGTATTTTCATTCAGCTGTATTCCATTAGCCATGGCAAACAACTCCGTACACATGTCCACAACACTGAGACAGCATTCATAACAAAACTAATTAAGACAATGGAGAGTTATGCTTTTAGTTACGGTCTGTTGGTTCTGATATGCATACTTCTGTCAGTAAAGGAAATAGGATAAGAAATATATAGGAAGACTGAACAGAAGGGAGGGAGGAGCGGGGGAAAGCATGTTTTAAGCCAAGTCATAGGATTATAAGAGGACTTAGATGGGAAAGGACCTCTGGAGGCCATCTAGTCCGACCCTTTGCACAAAGCAACTAACTTCAGAGTCAGACCAGGCTGCTCTGGCCCTGCCAAGCTGTGTTTCAAAGGCCTCTGAGAGCACCCCAAGCTTCCCAGGCCACCTGCTCCAGGCTTGGACACGCTGGTACCCTACAGCACCCTCCACTTCCTGAGGAGTTGAACAACAGTTTCTGAAGAGGTCACCTGAAGAATCTCCCGACATCATTGCACTCCACATATTACATTTATGTGGTTAATGGCTGTGGAAACTACAGGTAGCAAGTACAATGTCTACATGATTGTTTAACATTCAAGTGAAGCAGAAGCATAGGGAGATCACAAAATAACTAAAGAAGTTATTTCCCATCATCTTGTGATTAAATACTAAAATTTTGTAATGTTTTGTGCTATTCATATATTGTAGCTATTCCTCAAAAGGCTCTCAAAAATCTAAAAGCATCAACCAGCCCTCCCCATCTTTTCTAGTAAGAAAATATCTTAATTTCTAAATCAATGATGAGTAAAACTGGGCAGAGAGCTGCCTAACTGCTACTCATGCAGTCTTACACAAGAGACAGCAAAGGACCTGTAGGAGCTTCCACACATCAGTAACATTCATTTCACTAGTTCCTTCCCACACTATTAAAAAAAAAAATTAAAAAAAAAAAAAGACTAAATTCAGCAAAAGGCTCAGTGTTGACCTACCTGTGCTCACAACAAAGCTTATGGATCCTGCGGTGGCTTTTCTGGAGCAGTCAGCCTCACAGGGAACATTTTCAAAGGTTCCCTTAAAATTTCTGACTACTAGTATCAGTGCTACTTTAACTGCACAGAAATTTGCCATTAATGTGATCTGCAAGTATCTTGACTGACAGAATGGACTGTCATCTCATATGATAAGTTAGGTCCTCAAAAATTTCCCCAGTGTTTATTCACACAAATAAAATCTATTCCTGTGACCTTTGCTTCCTAAAATTAAGCAGAATAATTGGATAAATTATTCTATAATTGAAACCCACAGCATGATTATTGGCAGCNAAAAAAAAAAAAAAAAAAGACTGGTTTATCAATTCATATTTGAACATCAGTAGGCAAAAAGGGCATGAGAGACATGGAGCATATATAATCTAACTGTCACTACTGTATCAGAAATTAATCAGATACACTTCTGAGGCCAAAAAAAAAAATTATTCTCATGGAAGTATTTTGTATTGTACACAAGAGAACAGGAGACTGCAGGTAAACACATCAGCTCTCTATAGTCTCCCACCACCACCATCTCTTCAAGTGTAATTAACTTGCATTTTTTCAAACCTCAGCTTATCTCCCTCTACACACACAGCTTTCTGATATAAACTCTCAAACACTTTTTACTTTTTCCTGTTTAGCCAAGCCTCAGATATGCAAGAAGAAAATCAGAAAATCCATTCCAGGGCAAGACTGAAAAAAAGAAAACATTGCTTCCTGATCTGAATTTTAAGTGAATTTCTAGAGAAATACATGATGCAGCAACAAAATATGATTTCAATCAAATTTTAACAAAAAACAGATGGTACCTATAGGTACTTAT
The DNA here is from genome assembly GCA_013400615.1 of Syrrhaptes paradoxus. Lineage (NCBI taxonomy): Eukaryota > Metazoa > Chordata > Aves > Pterocliformes > Pteroclidae > Syrrhaptes > Syrrhaptes paradoxus. The sequence goes on along the minus strand of VZTO01021996.1, from coordinate 145,247 downwards.
GTCACTACCATTTACAATGTTTTGGGACTGACTTGAACTAGATGGCATATATCAGTTCTACACACTCAGGTCTCAGAAATGAGGAATTTCTCCGATGGGTACCTGATCAAGCATGACCTTTCAGACAACCTGTGCTACATCTTTTCTTACACTCAGCATCCCAAAGAAAACCAAAAAGGCTTTGAGTCTCCCACTCATGCTGGGTTTTATTAGAATATAAACTAGGGCCTTTTACAACAAAGGCAATTCCTCTCTGGCGGGTCAGACGGGATAACAGTGAGAGAGACTTGCAAACCAGTCTCCCTCTGCTCAGCCTGCCCTTTCCAAGAGGATCCTTTCATTCATGCTTTCATCCTCTCTGATGCTTCTTGCTTCCCCGCCCAGACTCTCTCAAGACCCAAAGACTCTGTACAGAAAGTCCTCCTGCATGTTTTCTCCTTGCTGTTCCCAGGAATTACCATCCTCCTGCACATGCATCTTCCCCCCTCCAGGGATGAAGCTGTCACCCTCCCACCGCAGCCCTCACCCAACCCAGCACCCAGCAGGCAGGACAAGGCACACAGGCAGCTGCCTTCTTCCCTGAAGCCCCACAATAGGCCAGAGAGCAAACAAAGGAATTAAATAGCTGTAGAGCCCGTGACAATTTAATAGAGACTTATTTCTTTGCCAGTGAATGATTTAACTAAGACTAGAGGACTTTAGATTTAATATATTGTTCGGACATTCATTGCCAGTTTTTAAAGGCCCATCCTCTTTACTATCAATCTGCAATTGCCCCACATGCATACAGCCTACCAGACAGCTCACAAAACCCAAGTCATTTGCATTTATTCTTTCAGCAAATTTTACAGGGCTGTTAAACCTATAAAAGGTTACCAAGCTTACAATATCTGCCATTTCAGATGTCTACTGGATATTTCCAAAGCACACACCCACTGGAAAAAAAATTTTAGAACCCGAGTGACACAAAACCACAAGTGACAAACAGTCCTCTGGCAGCAGAAAAACAGGCACAGGCTATTCTTCCAGTTTTAAAGCCTAGATTTGTGCTGGCAAGCTGCAGGAGCACATGTCAGGTATGGGGGGATGACTGAGCAGCAGCTCTCCCCCACCAGTGAGGGACAGATCCCAGTAACTCTTTGCTGTTAGTGCACTACCTAAACAGCAGCACACACAGGTTCAGCCCTGGGAATTTCCATACCCCAGTATACAAAATAAGCAATTAAGTCTTGCACTGACTTAATATGTGAGATTGACATATGTGAGACCTGGCTTCTTTTCCTATCCTTTTCCATTTTCTAGCTAAAACACAAACAAGTCATTGATGAATCACCATTATTTCAAGATACATTTAGTGTGCCCATTCCCATGTTTCCTTTTGCAGGATTCTCTTCTCTATTTTCAATTTTTTTCTCTCTTTTTCTTCAAAGAGTTTCTTGCTTTATCTCTGTCTAGCAGGGCACATCTGGTTCAGCTACTTGTCAAGTTCACAGGTTACAGAGCTTCATACAGATTCAAACTACCCCTTGTGAAAAGGAAGAGTGGTATATTATAGGCTTAGAGTTCTATACAAAAAGCCACAAGAATCTCAGTAGTCTGATCTTGCCCAGTATCTCCAAAGCTCCCTGCCTAAAATTTAAATTTACAGGAAATAAGGACATGGATAGTAGCCAGATGATGTATATTGTTACAGTTATATGCTAAAATCTGGATTCAATTTCTAGATCTGATAACCAGTTTCCTCTGTGATTTTCCACAAGCCTACATTTCTGCCTTCATGTCTGTACACTTAAGATATCTATACTTCCATGCATCCTGCAGAGATTCCAGATAAGCTTTCTGAAGGGCTATGCTATGACAGAGACAGGAACAACATAAAACAAAACAAACAGAAATCTATGAAAAAAAGAATTCAAAACAAATATTACCATAAGCAAAGAGTAGGTTTCTTAAAGTTGTTGGTATGATACCAAAGCTGTAGGAGAGATCTGCAAGAAAAGACAAAACAACAACAAAAAGTATCCAAATCATAGTATCTCAAATGAGTAGAAAACACTTGATGGTATCCTCATTTTCAGACCACAAGCTTTCACTTTTTATACACAAAATTGAACGGACAGGAGCAAACTCTTAAAGAAATCTAATATGCAGCAGTAAACTTTATATTTGAAGATTCAGCGTTCATTGATTTTAAAAGATTTTCTCTGAGACCAAATTTTAACAGCGGCACATACGCAAGTTAGAAAGTTCAAAGTCACTTTCAAGTGCAAAGTCACCTTAAAGTGCACCTGTAAATCAAAATTTAGAGAGACCCTGATAAGACCATGACTCCAGATCTCTACAAGGCACAATACATTCCTGTTTGTTAATAAAACAAAGTAATCCTTGCATATCGACAACAGCCAGGCTTTCTTGTTGATTGTTCTGTTTTCTTTGAGAAGATGAAGGATATTACCATTTCCACCATTGCCTTCAACTGGAGGCAGTAAGGCTAACAATACCTAACAGTAGAGTACTGCATTTAAGTGGTGCTAAATAGTCACTGTTTTTCTGATGCTTTGAAATCTAAATTCTTTCTAAAGATTACTTCCACCATCTGCATAGTATAAAACTTATCTTACTCTACAATTATTTTTAAATCTTAAAATATTAAATGAAATGCAAAGAAAAAATAAATAGGAAAGTGTGAATCTACTAAATTGAGTTTTAAATTCATAACAGCAAAAAAAAGAGCATCTCTGCAAAAGTCCAGCAGGTGCACTTGACATTTTTCTTCAAGCTCAATTCTAAGTAACTTTATTATACTTAACATTTTTCCCCCCACAACACCAGAACTATGAATCTTGCTGATGATTTTGGCACTGCTATCACTATCAGTTCATTTGAAGTCAGATTTGCACCTGGCTTCTGATTGCTAGCACCCATTTACAAGTTTAAATCAATGAAACCTATTAGCATGTTCTCTGTCATGCACTTTAATTTTTATAGTGATGTATTATTAATGTAATCATCAAAACAAGCTTTATACCATATGAAGGGGAAAACTTGGAAGTATTTAAGCTACAGAAATTTAATAAGCTAAGAAGTTATTGTACTGTATATTACTTTAATATTAAAAGGTAAATAATTTGGTGAATATTCACTGTAACTTAAATAATTGACTCACTCTTGGACAAACATGACTAAAGCTGACAGAAAATTAGCAAAGAAAGCAACTGACAAAATCTGAACCCATTACAATCTATGTAAATAGATTATCCTTTGTGAATAGATCAGATTTTATTGTTATGGGATTTCTATGCTGAAACAAAAGTAGTCCTCTTCCAAAGTCAAGCCTGTACAGTGCACATGTTAGATACTTCAGTTGTCACATGTTACCTGTATTTGACAACGAGTAATTACTTTTTCCAGAAAAAGACAATGTTGGATGCTGATGAAATGCCCTTAATGGAGTCATTGCCTAAGCAAAAACAAGGAAATAATTTTTAATTCAAAATAACATTTTCCAAAAGGCAGGAAACCAAGTATTGAGTGTCACGCAAATCATAGTGATAGAATCCCACAAATCAATATCTGAAATTCTACTCAGTGCTAAGGATTTTATCCAAGACTTTGTGTCTCGAAAAGTAAGCTCATTGAAATAATTTGTTTGCCAGAATTTGACAAAATCTCCTATTTCTGCTTAGCTGATTAAAATATACTTCTCTGAAAATCATCCAACTGAAAACCTGATTTAATTTTTTTTCTTCTTATTTGATTATGGGTGCATTTTCCAACTATTACAGACTCTCAGTTCTTCCCATCTTACTGAAGAGATGGTTTTCTAACTATATGCCTTAGATAGCCTGTGTTCAACTAATGATCACCTTTAAGTGATCTCATTTTAAAAAAAGTTTAAAATTCCATATTCCCTAGGGCAAGCAGGGCTGCAGAAAATAAAACTAAAGCATATAATATATTAATGCTCCAGACACCAAATCACTCTTAAGCTGGGTTGTCACAATTAGAATTAATTAACTTTAGATTTTTTATGCCGTTGCTGGTTAAACGTTGTATTAACTGGCTTCAGTTCAACAAGCAGGACCTCTTCGGAAATGCCAGCTTATGAAATACAGTTGTTTATCATACCACTGGAGCAATAAGAAGGGCACACCATCTGATACCTATAGCACAGCAAGCAAATGCTATTTCATGCTTCACGGCATTGACTAATCATAGCAGAGGCTGTGACAGATCCTCTCGTGGGCTGCATCACATCCCTAGACTAGTATTCTGTGGGACATGTTACCCTCACTCTAGATCCGTACCAGAGCACATAGTGCTGGCAATTTAAACACATGCTGAGAGATGACAGTGTGCTCAACTCAGCTGAAACCTGTGCTTAAGAGCTCTAACAAGAACCAAATGGGATTCTTGAGGACCTAGAGCAGCAATCCTGATGGCTCCCATCCTGCAGACCAGCTCACAATCCCTCCGCTCCTAAGCAAGGATGAAGAGCTGCAGTTTGGCATGTTGGGGCCAATAGGAAAAGATCTACCACTCCGGAGGGTCTGAGGATCCCCACGTTTCTTCAGAGACAGTAGGAAACAAGCATGATTAACACCAGGCAACACAATGCTTAGAGAGAAAATAATGTTCAAAAAAACCCAAAACAACACTTAGTCAATCTCAAACTCCTGTAGACACGCAAAATTACAGAAAGTTTACCTCACAGAACCTCTGATTACAAAATTTCTTCTGTAAAGAAGAGAAAGCACATTGCAATCAATACAAGCACACACTGTTTTCTGTCAGCTTGAAGGGCAGGTTGAGGCATGTGAGACAACACCCTGTACAACCTCTAGCTTGTGCTATCCAGCACTGCCTTGGAGCAGGAAAGCCTGTATCATTAGAAAACCAATTATATAAATGTTCATATGTCTTGGAGGTCAGACTCACCATACATTACCCAGTGCTGCCAACCCTATGTTTTTTTACTAAATCCCAGGATTTGCGATGGGTTTTAGCCAATCAAATAGACACTCAGAAAACTACAGAGACCTTGTAGCCTATAAACACCTTGTAGCCTATAAACACAAGATTTGTCAATGCAGGTTAATCACCAGACATGTCACAGGCAATGACTGAAGAAGAGTTCATCAAAATTCACAATCTGCATTGTTTCGAGGGGCAAAATCCAACATCAGATGTTCACAGAATACAGATCTGTTCAAATACAAGGCAATCCAACACCCCCTGCCAGCTTCAAGTAGCCTTCAACTTACAGAGACCTCTGAGACTAGAGTGACATTTGAATCAGTGGGTCAGTATCCGCTGCAAACTTCTGTTAGTATGTCTAAACCCCCTTGAAGACATTTATGCTTCTGGTCTGCTCACCATGCTGGGACAACTAATAACACAAGTATTAGTGCCTAAAAGCTGAAAATAAAAATCACAGATTGTGGTTCAACAGCCTAGCTTTGAGTCTCATACAATTTTCAGATCCTTGCAAAAGACAATGCTACATGAAAAGACAGATTTATGCCATCCAAATACATAGACTAAAATGTAATCGCATATAAAAAATGAAAAAAAAAAACCCAAAAAAAAAACCCCAAAAAACCCATTACCTCTCCTTCCACACTCACCCAAGTACAAGGTTGATAAATCACTGAGAGGACACATGCATAGCTAAGTACAACTCAAAGTCACAATTGTGCAAAATACACGTTATATGCATGTAAAACATCTGAAAGTCTGGCGTATTCACAGCAGCTCACATGGGTAGAAAAACACTGAAATTAATCATGGATCCAGTATTGCGTCGTAGGCAAACACCAGGATTGTTTCATTCTTTTGTGTAATACCTATTCAACCTCACCCCCTCTTGTAATCTCTTTTCCTTTGTTTTGATTTATTCAAGTACGTAATACCAGAGGAGGCCAGAAAGGTTAGACATAATTTCAAAGTAGGAGGTGGAAAAAGGAGCCTAATATTATCCCTCTCAACCCTCCAATCCTCAGTACATATCTGTTTTACTGTTTGAATCAGAACATGCATAGAAATATTATTATCCATCCTTGTCGCTAGAGTGCAACTTCATGTGCACACACAAGGCACCTACTGCTAGAAGGATGGAAAAGACTGGTGCCTGAGGGTTCATAACCAGCACTGAGAGAATTTAACTTTTTCCTCTCTTACATTCATGTGGAAACAAATTTGAATGTTGTAACTGCAGGGAAAAAAGACAAAATAAAAAAGTCTGTGGAGAGGGGACAGGGAATTTTGGGTCTAGGGAGAAGAGGTGAACATCTTGACAAGGAGAGAAAAGGCAAGAAGGAGGAAGAACCACCTTTTAAAAGGTATGGGAAAAAGAAAGAAGTGACTAAGAAGGGGTTGAAGGGAAAAGAAGGATTAAAAGTCATTGGAGAGTGTGCAAAGAGAATACAATGAAGGAGAGATGAAGAAATGGAGGAGGAAAAAAAATTAATGTAAGAACATCATGCACTGAAAGACAGAAGAAAGGACAAGGTGAGGTATAGGGTGAGATAGGTGGAAACTGTGACAAAAACATCATAACTGGCCCATGCTGACCATGTGCATGAGGTGTCCCAAATTGGGGCACCCTGAATGTGGTTTTACACAGGGTTCTTATGCCCTTTAAATTTTCAGGTACAACATGATTTGACTACTCACTAGCACCCACACTACTGATTACAAATTATAGTAAAACTTTGCAAAGCAACTGTATTTCTGCAGCATTCTTGATACTTGTCTATTGATCTAGATGTCAGTCTTTTTATAGGTACTTATCTATGATGCTAGACAACACTTGAAGGGTTTCAAAGACATGTTATCAGGGGTAGGATGCTGGCATTATCTTAGTTGTCCAGGGGCATCCTTTATCCTTCACATACAGCTCTAAGCTCCCATGAAGCAAAGTCCTTATTTCTAGGACCAGGCTGTCTTTTAGCTTGTTTTACTTAAGCATGAACAATACCAGAGTCTCCAGTAAAATTCCACTAACTCAATACGTTTTATAGTAAAGACTTACTGATATAATAGGGAAGGGAGTTTTCATAAAAAACAAAAATAAATATTGTTTACCTATTACATTTTTTACAAAACAAACACAAAGCATCCACTTCTAATTCATGATAAATCTTCTAACTGGCCCTAAAGGGCAAATATTAAAAAGTTCAAAGGAGAAAAACTCCTCTTTTTCTGCACCACTGTTTCCTGACTATTCTCTGATCCCATCAGCCATTTAGTAATCAGTGAATCAGTCAGAAGGTATTTCCCAGGTGAATTGTTATTGTCTGTGTATTCTGGGCACAACACGCACTTCCTATTTTTATTATTTCTTTAGATTTATAGGAGATGTCAGCCATTCCAGAGGGGCCTTTTCTATGCTCTAGAATCCTTTGCAACAGCCAATTTCACAATCTTATCAATGTCATTGCAATAAACAGATAATTGCTCAGTGCTCACTAAACCCTTAATTCTATAATGGTCCACAGACCAAATAAAACATCGGAGGAATATAAACACTCTCATACTCTTTCCAGTAATTTTAGAGAGGCTTTCACAAAAATACCTCAATAACTGCCTGCTCTTGTTCACCATTACAAAAAGTACTCTCATCTTTGCTAACGCTATCAGAAACAGGATAGATACTGTCTCTCTTAACCAAATCCCAAACTAATTTTAGCTTTCAAATTGTAAAAAGCAACGAGGATCTTACTCAAACATGCAGGTTGCCAGAACAGCTCCCAGAGCTGCTGCTTTCGGCAGACTTTGTTCAAGACCACTGGGAAACTGCTGCCCTTACCTGACACATCAGATCAGCATGACTGTGAGGTGGCAGACATGCATGCAGGACCAGAGTAAGGTCAACCTGCTGAACAGACATCAGCATTTAACTTACCAGCTTAGGCAGATGAGAGATGCACATTCCTTGCTATGGTGGTTATCCAAAAAAACCTGCCAACCCAAATATGAAAATGAAAATGAAGATAGTAATAGCAGTTTTGTTGCAGGTTTCCCTAACATACATCAAGGTTGTCTAAATTTCATACCCATTCAGAAGACTGACCTATCCCTCTTTGAAAATGTATAATACTACATTGCACCCCCACATTTGCATAGTTCTGTCAGTTTTTTGACTGTACTGCGTGCAGAGTCCTGATTTGTGGATAGTTTTAGTCTTTCCTCACTGCACTGACATTTAGGGCTTTGAATTCATATTTTATTATTGCTTTAAGCCATCTAAGTACCTCCCTTTTTATCTACACATGTTAGGAAAGTACTGTACAGGGCTTCTTTAGTTTTAAATCTGTTGCATGTTCACTTATAGCAGCTTTAATGTTCAGCTATTTGGCATTCTGCTTGTTTTGCCTCATTAACATAGAATGCAGACCCCCTAGTGAATAATTAGTAGGGGTAGGATCCTTGGCTCCCATAGATGCACCCTTAATTTGACATTTAAATTAACATCAGATTATGGTGGCTTCACCCAAAAGTCACAAATACACACAACAACAACAACAACAAACCAACCAAAAAACAACCAAACAGGGGCAACCTACACAAGAATACATCCACTGGAAAAAAAAAAATCTGTCTGCTAGATATGCTACACAAAAGTGCTAAGTTATTTATGGAATTAATTTTATTGTGCCATTCGAGGAGAAACAGATTGAGGCTGTGCCCAAAAATAAATCAAGAGGAGGGAAACCTGTCACAAGGCAGCAAATAGCTGTTATTCAAATGGGTGATCCACTTTGCATGAAGAGCAGCTCTGAAGAAGATATCCCAAGCTGACTCTAGAAGCATTAAGGCGATTATGTCACTTGAATGAAGAATCCTTTAGCAAATTCACTTATATACTGACAACGAATCACTTCATACCTTAGTAGCACAGCTACAAGGCTTGTTACCTTTCTCAGACTATTGCAATCTACTTACCATGGTCAAATAAGCAAATGGTGTTTATCAGATATCTATTTCCCACAGTAACTCAAAAGAATCATGGACATCTTAGATCTTATTTAGCACCCACAACTTCATCATTGCTTTTTCTGATTTCTGTTGAGGAGCTATAGATCCACATAAAAAGACAAGGTTGAAGCTGGCTGCACAGATATATATCTAACTGGTACTTTCTTATAAAATTATATTTCTAAAGGTGAAGTTGACAAATTAGAGCATATAAATTCTGGATTATTAGCAGGAAAGAATCATTTCAACAGATAATGAAATTTACTATCTTCATGATGGATGTAGTGCATGCTAGATAAAGACTATCCAACTTCTTAGCCTACCAAAAAATTGAGTTGCAAAGGTGTGAAGAATGCTGGCTCTGCCTGCAAGTTTAAGTTACCTATTTTCTGTCATAACTGTTCCCAAACTTTGAATTGACAGGATAGAAAATCCAGCTTTAATGTCTGGACCCGAAGTACAAGAACTACATGACGCAAATCACTGATTTAATCTAAGCTCAAACAATTCTGACAGTTCAACTTGTTCAGCTGCTTTACACTAGATAAGGTATCACTTTATCTGTAATACTCTCACTTTATCAGGTACTGTATCTGGCATAAAAACCATGAAGCTGGAATAAACCTCAGCCATATTTTCTGACTAATACAACAGCAGTGTGACTGCTTGAATACAATTGCCACTAAAAGGTTTGAGATAGAAGAAGGCACGCACAATACCTCATCTTGAAAACTTCTTGATTTTCTTCCTCTCACCATAGCATCCCTTTCCCCACAGATATTTATTAGATCTACTTTGCAGGGTTTAGTATATAGACAGTGATTGACTGTACTGGGTTGTTTGTAGACTGGGAAAGGCTTGAAAACACAAGGATCCAGGAAAAGCAGAGAAACAAAGAACTCCCCGCTTAGCCAGAAATTGTATATTTTACAAAAACTAACAGTAAACTGCTCCACCAAATGTCACTGCTAGTCTTGTATTTACTTAGCTCAAGCACCTGTTTTGTTGACCCAAGTGTCCAAAGGCACAATGTGCCACAGGGTCATTCTCCATCTCAGCTAAAAGGCCTTTCTCAGCTATGCAACACTGTTAGCCACAGGCTTCAGAGCTCCTCACAGATTTTTAAAATGCTAATGAATATTATTGATACTACCTAGAAGCTCAGGTAAGGCTGGAAACAGGAGGGGGAGCTCTCACTGCACCATGTAGGAGGAGAAACTTGTCAGGAGAGCCCAGGCCACCCCTGCTTTGCCTCCCCATGCCATGCTTTGGCAAGCCTGCTGCTGGTGGGAAGGGTGCATTACTCTTCCAGCTAGGTCCTTATCTTTAAAACATTTCCCATGTGCTGTAACCACAATTTTTAATTTATGGGGTTTAATCTAATCTTTTAACTTGTTTCCTCTCCCAGGAGCAATAAAATTATCATATTCTGCCATATAAAGGTCTGCTCCTCTTCTCCTACCCTGTGTTTTTGTCTGACTGCTGAGCTAGAAGACCTGCATGCATTTTGCTCTCTGTCAGAGTTATGTTATTTTCCATTATTTGTCTTTAGTGACTCTTGTTTTATGATCATTAGAAAAAAAGTGAATATCAAAACAAAAAAAAAACCCTCCATCATCTCTGGTACTCTACAAAGGATTTGCGTCTAAAAACCCCCACAGCTTTGGTTCCCACAGTAACTCAGCTACATGCATGTACATATTAACACATCAGAGTTTAGCGGTACTGAGAAGGATACAGCACTACTAGAGTACAAGTGGGGAAGAATCCTAGTTGCTTCGGTAACCATCCTTTTGAATTTCCTGACTTTTTTTTTTAACTCCTTGCATTTAAATTTTCAGCCATAATTCTACATTAACTCAGGTTTCTGCATCAATAATCATAAGATTTAAATATAGTTTCCACAACACTACAGCCTGACAACTGAAGTGCTCTTGTTTTAAGCATATTCTCATTAAAATTATTCTCATCCAGGGCTTTTGCTGAGCTGAGACAAACTGAACATAAACATGGTTTCTACTCTGGTGGTTTGACTAGGCAGATGCACACATAAATAAAAACCACCCACAACTCCAGAGCTACTTTAACACTCTCTTACCATTTCCCTCATACACCAGATACAGAAGTGGTACAGGGAGCATGCGGGCTGCTGCTTCCTAGGAGTTCTCCACATCAGTCCAAAGGCAAGTGGTTATCAGACACGCAACCAGCCTTACTACTGATCCTACCACTCTGCATTAGAAAGTTTCCCAATACATGCACTGCTAAAAACAAGCAACATCTAACCACCTTTACAGGAATGCAGGCTTTTCTTGTTTTATAGACAATTCATATGTTCAGTGTTAATTATTGCCTATTTGACCGGCTTATATAAAAAAACCCAACTGTGTTGTATGAAATTAATCAAGGATCCTTTGTTACCAACATTTCTTTTCTCTGTGGAACATCAGTATTACACCACTGAAAAAAAATATTACAACGTTCAGAGCTATATAAAAAAAAAAAAGCTACCACAAAAAAAATGAAGAGAGCAAACCCAAGGCAAAGGCTTTTATAGACTCAACATGGAAATAGTATTTATAGCAGATCTTGACTAAGGATAATGATGGCAAATTAACTGTTTACAGAGATTTCTGCCTCCAGCAGAGAGATTTCATAGGAATAGATAAAATTGGACAGTGATTTTAGACTACAGTATGTCATTTGTATTAAACAGGAAACTTGATCTTTTAAAAGAAATCTGAACAGCCAGAAACTGGGGAGAGGGGAAGGGGGCGGCAGCGGTTTGGACACAAAAAAAGCAGGTCACATGTTTTCCTCAGTTGATCAAGACCATTTATTTCCCTAGTCAAAAATGATTGATATAGAGTTTGCATACAGCCTGTATACTGCCTAAACCACCTTTAGCTCCATGAGGGCTTTTAGAGGATTTAACTAGAGAGGAACAAAAGTACCTACAAACTGCAAGGACCTAGCTTTACTGACATGATGACATGATGATAAGAGCAGGGGGGAGCAGGGGGCAAGGCAGAACTGGGCAAGAGGAGCCCTCCAGTATGCCACTGGCACTGTAGCTGGAAATACATGGAGATGCGAGACTGCTCCCGATATGCCTCCCTGCTGAACCAGTGGCTCCCAGGCACAAACAGGCCATGAGGAAACCAAGGAAACCAAGCTCCACATCTTCTACCATCATTCTAAAGGTTGCACTAACCTTTAAAAACCAGGTGCAACTACTCTGGATTTGCAGCATGTACAACTTGAGTTTGTGAACAAGATAGAGGAAAATTGATACCCTGTGATCTTTATGATACATGGACATTAATCCTTTCCCCCACAAGCGTACACATCAAGTGTCACTAAGAAACAATTTGAATGGAATGGTCAGCACTTTCTCCATCACTTCAAGTCACCCACAAAATGACAGAAACCAAAAGGAATCACCTTAAACCTTAATGCCCTCTAATCCTCAAGTGCAGGAGAGCTGGTTTCCTGGGATTGATGGCATTCATTTGCATCGTTGTGAAAAGACTAAGTGGAAGTTGTGCCCCATACTGGGCCCCCCCTCCCCAGGCAGAGCTGCAAGCAGCCTGAAGAGAGGAAACCTGGAGTGTCACAGCTCATCCACAGGATCTGCCTCATGGATGAAAAGATGACATCTGAAAGCAGACGCAAATCACCTACAAGCATTCAAGCCAAGTGCCTCAAATCTGCTTATGAAATGGTAAGGATTACACTTTCTCTGAAACAGTGCAACTACTGAGCAAACTCAGAATCCAGCCCCTACACTTTAAGAAGGAATTTATTTTTAAACCCTCCTCATTTTACATATATCTGCTTTTAAAATTAAAAAAAACCAACCAACCAAACAAACAAAAACCAAAAACCAAACAACCAAAAAAAACCTGCTCCTGACAACTGGAACCAAATGCTCATGGTTCAAGATTTGCTTTTACTGTCTTGTTCTTACAATAAGACATATCTAAACAGATTAAAAAGGCTAATGCTGAATTATGCAGAATTCAGTAATACAGAATTACAGTGGGAAAACCAAGTACTTTGTCAAACTGCCTGTAGAGAACTTGGAAGTATCTGGGGCACTTGCCAGATAATAACCACTGAGCATTCCTTTCCACAGAACCGTCTATCATCCTAATTTTTTTTAGGCTCGGAAGTCACTTATACAGATGTAATGTTTCCACTGAAGTTTTCATTCACTGAAAAATACCATTAAGACAGGCAAAACTGTTCACAAATTCAAATTAAACATGGGGAATAATTTGGAATGAACAAAGAACTGAACATTAAAGGGATGCCAAAATGATTCATCTGGCACACTTTACTTTTTTTGGGTTTGTTTCCCAGCACCCATGTGCAGAACAGTGCTGCAGAAAAGGAGGTACAGCTCCACATTTAGAGTCTGTAATAACAGGACACACAGGTTCAAATCTAGTATTTGAACAGCTCTACCTGAAGCATCTGGGGACTCCTTCTGCTCCTCTTCTCCATATTAAAAATGAAAATGCAAAAAGATCAGGAGCTAATACAGAAAATGTGTGGAGCCAAAAGTAACAGGTAGAGGCCAAGCAGCATGATTTCCATTTCTCTGATTTCAAAGACTGTCACCTTAGTTCCTGGGAGAGCTCTGGACAGGGAAGGTCATGAGAAGCAATGTCCAAGTCCCCCGGTGGCCCCAGCCAGACCCTCTCTGCCTCTGTCCTGTGGCCCCCACTGCAGCCACCACTGTTCTTGTCACCTACTGGCTCTAACCAAACCAACTCCTTTCCTTACTTAAGTATGAACTACCAGAGGCTTCCATTTGTGTCAGATAAATTTTGCAGGACACCCTATGCCCACAGCATTTGCTGTACCTAGTCAGGTTATGCCTTACAGACTGTGTTAGGTTTCTCTAACAGCATACCACATTGGTGTTCTTAGGGAGTTTTATCAGAACTATTCCCCAGACATCTAGATATATCAAGCTTGATGTATAGGAACAATTCCTATAGCTCCATGATACAGGGTAGCTCTATAGGTAGCTCAAGAGCAGGAATTAATCTGGTCCACCACGTCTTCCTTAGGTAGTCAAAACAAAAGCAAAGCAAAGAGTTCCTTTAGTGACATGCTACAGGTCCACAGCTGCTGCTTAAATTAGCAAGTTCAGTAAATCAGTTGAAGCTAACCTGCATATCCTATCTCTGTCTGGAGTTCCAGTACACTCATTCACAAACGTAAGGTGGCTGTCTTAATGATTTGGCGAAAATGTTGGTTTAATACCTAAGCAATCTATTTTTGTTTTGTATTAAAATAAGAATTATATTCTTATATCACCATACTTTCTTCACACAAGTAACAATGCTTTAGATAACAGCTGTTGTTTTGCTGGAAGCTGAGCATGCTATCACTTAATTCCAGAGAATGAAAGTATCTGCTTTCATTTGTTAAAGTAAAATGTAACTATGAAACCAAGTTTATCAATTGCCTGTCAAATTATAGTACCCTTCAGAAACCTACCTTCTGAATTCCCAATTATTTCTTCTTACCCACCTCTATGCTGGCTGTTGGAAGAAGCTGAATTTAATTAATCTAGTACTTTTGCTGTCTCTCAGATTAACTCTGAGAAGATACACCCAGCTGCAAACCATGGGAGGTGTCTCCCCATGGGCAGGGCTGGTCAGACCCTTACCCGTGCAGGTCTACCTGGGCCATCTCAGCCACTGAGCATCTCTCATATGCCAAGAGAGGAAAAGCAGGCCTAGAATTAACACAGTCTCCAGAAATTTCACATTGGCAGCTACTGTAGAGCCCCAAAAGACAAATACAGGCCTGAAACAGGTCTCTGTTAGTTAAGGAGAACACAAAAGAGTACTTTGGGCTATAAATCACATCCCTGCAATTCCATAAAACAAGTTCCAGTTATTTAGAAGTTAATGGAAATAACTGAGAGCACGTTTTGCCCCCAGTGTTTACCCCTGCTACTGAAGCATTTTTTTCTAGTATTCAGCCAATGATGTAGTGAAGCTAATCTCTGCCAAGCAAAGTAGCAATCTCTTGCTTTGAACACTTACATCTAGACATTGGTTTTGCATCAGAATCAGAATTTGTCATGGAAAAAAAAAAGTATTAATTGAACAACCATTCTATTTTGTATAGTTGTATAAGTTACATTATCACATGCACATATTACTCAAGACAAATTAAACTGATCATGCCTGTTAATTACATACATGCTCACAAATTATCATACTAAACTCTCCCTTCTACAGGCAAATAAATGGAAATAACATCAAGGAACAACTACATTTCTCCATATTAGAGCTTCCCTATCCAGCATAAGAATACCACAGTCAATAAGATCTTTTTGTAAATTTGTACACAGATGACCTTTATGGAATACAGAATAGAAATATCAAATTTAAGGTCTGCCTTTTTTACATAATCCAAATACCAATAAGGAACAGATGAAACATTTCTCTGTTTCAGAGGGGCCTCTGGATGTTTCAAGCCAGGCAATGGAAGTAACATCTTCTGAACAGATCAAAGAAAACATGGGATTCCCTCTGCACCACCCTCACTTCTCAGAACCTCTCACACTGGAAGGAAAAATAGTTTGTATTAGATGTGTTAGGGCAGGGAGTGAAGGCATTTATTAACTTTCAGGTGTTGGCCAACATGAATCTCAGGGCAGCACTCAGGACCTCCAAGCATCCTCAGGTACACTTTGTGTTCCCACAGTAGTTCCATCCTCTGTGGACATGCTGCAGCTCTTCAGCACATCCGTCACCACCCAGATGGCTGTTCAGGAACTACCAGAGATCTCTGAGGAGCAGTGGGATTGAGAAACCACATGTCCCTTGTGTGCTGCAATGGGAACAGACTGCAGTGGTGTGGTTCATCCCCCTTCTACATCTGCACCACACATCTAGGAATACCCCCCCTCCAGGAAAGCATGTTAGACACCAAGGCAGATCCTCAATATCTCAGGGTAGATTTCACTTCCAGACTAACTGCCTTCCACAGCAATGCATCTGTGTTAAGGCAGCAAATGCACAGGCACTTTTAAGTTCTACCCATTTCCCTTCTGTACAGATTAAGGAGAATGACTGTAGTTATAAAAGTGTAGTCCAAATATAATTCATTCAGTTCATTTATGTGTATAAATTCCTCCATAATATACATTGCTGGAACCATGTCTGAATAGTTCTTTGGGGGCATTGTGAGAAAAATGAATGGCTTCTTTCCCCAAGACTTTGAATAAACAGAAAATAGAAGTGAATTTAGTTGGCTTTCATTTTAATGAACAAACGGGATGGTAAGCATATTAGCAAAATAGGTCAGCAGAAGCAGGAAACTAGAAAAAAATGAAAGCTTTGAAAACCTAAATTAAAAATAAATGAAAAACACAAGTATACATTTTAATTTACAGTAGTTTTTCATTTGTGGCCAAAATAGCAGTAGACATTAGAAAGTATTTATCTAATTTTAACACTAATTAAGAATATGTCAACCCTTCCCACATCCCCACCCCCTAGAAAACCCCAAGAAAGCAACAGCTATGACGTAAATTTATGTATGATGTTAATAACAACTTAAGAATGTATTCATAAACATTGTCTAAAGCCCACTGAAGTCCCAAGAATTGATCCCACCTCAAGAAGTCTTTCCTGAGGTTCTAGTCTTAGAGATGTTTGTGACAGTACCTCAGTTATTTCTAGACTGGATCACCTTAATTCATAAGCAAATTATTTGTAGGAGTGCAGAACTAGCAGTTGGAAAAAACAGCCCAGTGGCTTTTGAAGGACAAACTAATTTCTTCTTCATCTAGGCTGGGCTTCCAGTAAACTTTCACCAAGAAAAAAAAATCTGCAGTTATACCAATGCAATTCTTCAGCATTTTAAATCATTTATACTAAGGAATTTGACTGACCAAACTTGGAAAAATTTGGCCCTACAGCTGAGGATTAATTATCAACTTCAGTGATTAAGTATAAAGCAGAATAAATTTTAATTTTTGCTACATGACAGTTTACTAACCAACTGGGATAAATCCAGTGAAAGATAATATTTTTAGTCATTAAAATTAATGAATGAAACGGACTGAAAACAGAGAGATCAGATCTCCTGGGTAGAAAGGTGCAATTTTTCAGTTTCAGTTCAGAACCAAAGCACATTTATCCTCTCAGTTAAAGATACCTTTCCATCTTTTTTGCGAGACTCTTCTGACAAATTAAATAAAAAAGGCCAATAGCTTTACAGAAACTATGTGGATTAAAAAAGTAATGACATGAAATACATTTTAGTTGGACCAAGGGACAGTATGTGCTACTGAACTTCACTTCCATAACATGTTTAACAGCAATTGAAAAGTAAAATAGGATATCCAAATTTTATTACTGTATACTCCCAATTGTCTTTGGTGGGACTTTATTTTTTAACCCAAAAATGTTGTTCTGAGTACCTGAAAGTCTCAGAGGACCATAGAATCTTTTAATTAAGCCCTTTATTAAATATAAAAGTATACTCCAAATGATTAATCCTCTAAACACATCTTTCTCCACCCAATAAACTGCTTGAATCCTACTTTGCTCAAATGATCTCCACCAAATACTGCCACAAAACATTGTAACTTGGTACTTTCATTAATAACAGCACTACAAATAAAATTAACTTTGTAGTGAAATGTTCAGCCACATGATGAAAAGACAGCCAGCTTTTATATGCCATAAAAATTATCTGAGTAGTTATCCAGCTCACAAGGGTTTTGAAGAGTCATCCTTCCAGGAATGTAAAGTTATTTGAGCCTCTAGAATGACGAGTTACGCAGTTAAGAAGTAGTAATATGCTGTTACTTTTACAGAAGCATTCAGAGATATCTTTTTATACACATAGGTGAGGCTGCAAGCACCACTTGCAACTAATTGCACAATCTGTTATAAGACTGGTTTTGGCCAATTATATCTTTGACAATCTGAACCATTTCAACTGAAATATTCTACCCAAGGCGTCTAGTTCAGAGTTCATTTTACATGGACGATTTTAGTAGAGAGATCCAGTCATTTCTCATGTAATAACTCCACTACTTAACCAATGCTAAAAGCAAACCAATGAGCTGGCAGTGGTTTGGCTGAGGAGCTCTAACATTTTTAATCCATTAGAGCAGGGAGGAGGGTGCTCTATGCATCTGAGGAAGACTCCCTCTGGTTACCCCAGCACCTCTGCCAACCAGAGAGACTCCTCTATCTGCAGACCCCATCCATACCCATTCCTTTCTCCAGGATCCCAGAGCATCATCACCATTAGCTGGAAGCAAGAAGGGTAGAGGCACTCTGAGGAGAAGGGGAGATGAGAAAACTAGCAGAGTAGCCAGGATCAGCGCTAACCAGAAACATGCTGCAAGATGAGTTATATCCCAGTCATTCTGGTCTGGACACTCCTTAGATGAGACAAGACACAGACTTCTGGCAGGAAACTTGGGTGCGTGGGTGTGCAGCCTGCATCTCATGAATGGGGTGGAGATCCCATGTAGACATATAGCCAACAGCAGCACCAAGCTGGGGACAGCTGTTTGAGAGGCATATGTTTCAAAATGGTGAGGAGGCTGCTCTGTTGTCCAGATCATGTCTGTCACATCTCTGAAAATCTGCACTGAGTACAAAGATCTGTGCACCTGAAAGTCTCATTTCTTGCATGCTCAAAGACTTCCTCAGAGCTTGGCAACCAAAATACCCAAGGACTGTGGGCATGTGTCATGGCTCCAACCTGGCCCCAACAGGGCTTCTCTGCAAAGGTCCTGCAATTACTTTCAGCAGCTCCACAAGAGCCCACCACAGCCCTGCTGCCCTTAACATAGTCAGTCTGTGACAGTGGCAGGAAAAGAGTCCTCACTGAACAAACCATGCTTAAACAGTAACAAAAGAATTAAACATTTCACCACACACATACAAAGCACCAGCTTATACAAACTGAAGCAAGTCTGGACTTTAACAGGGTTATGACAACTTAAGTTGAGAATCTACCACATGTTTGTCTATAAATACATTTTTCTTTAAATAAGGTTCTTTGTAGGTTTGGGGTTTTTGTATTTTTTTAAGGTAGTGAAAGTCATTAGCAGACTAGATAAAAAGGTCTAAGTTTTTATGTGCATCTTTCTGATTTCACACAGTCCTGCCTCCCTTCTCTAATTAGAGCAAGATACTTAAAGCAATAACATCTGAAAAGCTGCTGGATGTCTCAAAAGCAGAGACAGGTTTCATAAAAGAAAAGTGTCAGGAGCCAAAATGTTATCATCGTAAGCAAAAAAGGAAGTGCACTCAGGTAGGTCCCCATCAGGGTACAAAGGAATCACACTTAAATATTTAATGTAAACTGCAGTGTGAAGAATATCCTACTTGTACTTTCATTAATATCAGTCCTGTTATGTTTTCAATCCTTACCTTTCCAAGCATCGTCCAATATTCCCTAAGCATCCAGCAACACATGCACACATCCTCTTATGTAAGANAAAAAAAAAAAAAAACAACAAAAATGTAACAAAGCCTTAGTTCTTGTTAGCATTCAGAAATGAAAGGCCTCATATGGCAAGACTTTCCCAAGTGAGCAGATAAAGTCGGGCAACTACTAATTGGGCCTCCACCTCTAACTCCGAGCAAAAACCAAAACAAAACTATACAACCATAGAGTAAGACGGGGAGGAGGGCTGCACTCCCCTGGAAGAGAAAAGAAGGAGGGAGAATGAAAAAACAGATAAAAAGCAGAGAGAACTTCAAAATCTGCTTTTGAAAGCAAACACAAGTGAATACAAGCCCAGCAGAAATTCACACATTTTCTGGCTTACTGTAGTGCACATGAGGCTTGAAGCTATCTGTTCTGTAACATGTGAATCCCAGGGAAGAGGACAGATGGGTCAGTGATGCCAGTGAAGTTCACACCATAGCGTGCCTACTGGGTGCAGAGGTGGTACCTCACAACACATCTAAAGTGACCTGTTCAGGAATGCTGGGGAAAGGCCAGTTCTTGTGCCCACGTTCCATAACAAAAGAAATGACAAAGGTCTAGAAGAAGAAAAAACAAAATAAACAAAACCCCAACCAAAACCAACAGAAGTACCAAAACAAACCCCAAAGTAGTCACCTTGTTTGCCTGTTTGATAAGCCAACAGAAGTCAGATACTGGCCACAGAAGTCACATGCAAATAACACACTTCACAATTCTGGCAACTTAAACATAAAATAATAAGGTTTATTAGTAAAGAATTTGTAGAATAATTGAACAATTTGCTGAGGGCATAGCAGAAATAATAGCTTTTCCTCAAATACAATAAATCAATGAGAAACCTACAAGGGAGCTTGTACGGCAAACAACAGATAGTAAAAGGGCTTGTTTGACAAGACTTGTTTGCACCAAGAGATTTTTTTGAATGATCTCACACCAAGTTCTGTCTTTCTTTCATGAAGAATGAGAAACTGTCTTAAACTAATGTGTTAGTAGAGTAGCTGTAGAAAGATAGATAAAAAATGGTATCAAATTGCCAAGACCAGATGGTGTCCACCTAGGAGATCTGAAATTTTTTATGCAAAATTGCCAAGGTATTGTCTTAACTATCATGCAACATCCCATTTGTACAATCTATCAGTGATTCAGTGCTGGAAATTACAGTAAAGAATATCATCATTAGATAAATGAATATACAGGAGAAGGGCCATCGTGGCTTCAGTAAGAGAATTTATAACAGACAAAAATATTTAAAATTCTTTGAAGGAATTAGTTAACATGCAAACAAAGGGTGATCCCATGAGTTTACAAAATGCCTTTGATCAGGAAGCAGGACAGCAGTCATAAAACCAGCAAGGTTCCATGTCAAAAGCTCTGCAAAAAGCATAGCTGTCTTGAAATAAGAGGAAACATCAACTCACAGATTAATATGTGCTTAAAAACAGAAGGAATATGAATGAAAAGCATGTTCAGTAACCCTAAGTAATTCCCAAAAACTAAAACTATGAAGAGCTGAAAAAAAAAAATCTCACAGAACTGAGCAACTGGGCAATAAAATGGCAAGCAAAATCCAAATACCAAAGTAAGGCACATAACCAAGACTAGCTTTGGCTATCAACAGGCAATAATAGACTCCAAATTTGTTATTACCATTAAGGAACATTCACCAAATGTAAAAAAAAAAAAAAAAAAGACACACCAAAAAAACCCCCATACAACCACCACACACATTACTCAGTATAGTGGCTGTCCAAAGGACAACACAAAATATTAGGAAGGATTACAACAAAAGTTAAAACTTCAGCATGCAATTATACGTATGTTACACACTCCCAGCTTGAATTCCACATGGAGGTCTGCTGTCTTATCTATCATCACAAGAACCTCAGACTAGAAATAGAGGAATAGAGAGAGTATACACAAATTAACAGAAAAGACTTTTGTATTAGAAGGGTTACACAATGCAATGGTCCAGTCTGAGAGTGGGAGAGAAGACAGCAAAAGTGACATAAACTTCTGTAAAATCATGAGTGACCCAGAATGATAAATAGAAAACAATAGTCTCTAATTCTAATGAGATATGAAGCATCAAATAAAATTAAAATAGCAAACAGGAGTCTGAAAAAAAACAAACCAAAATGTACCTTTTCCAGACCAAATAAATACATTGACACACGATGTAGAATATCTTAAAAGTCTAAAACAGGTCAAACTTTTTAGCTAAGTTAATTGATTACAATTCAGCATCCAACAGAGTTCAGACTTTACCTTGGTTCAGGAAGCCTGTAAATTGAGGAAGAGTTAGAAGGATATACAATAAAAACACTTTGGACTGCTGTGGTCACATATCTCTTCCTTACACAGCCTTGACTGAACACAATCAGCTACAGAGTGAGTATTATAAGAATGCATCCTATGTACTGCACTGCACCATTCCTTATTTAATATTGGTAGGGATTGGCTACTTATTCAATGCAGAACCCATATCAAATTGAGAGAAGTTAGCCAGCAGCCTTTGGAACACAATAGATAAGCAAGATGTAAAGGAATCCTGCTGTCTTCAGCGCTCACCCTTATATTATATATCATTGCATTTCAACAACTATGTGAACCCTCCAAAGCAAGCTCAGTTAATGACCATGAGGATATTCAGAGGTCTATAAAACAGGACTCATGAGGAAACACTGAATAAAACAGGCTACTTAAAAAGTGAGAAGTGAACAGACACAGCCCAAAAACACATGGAACCTTCAGCAAACTTTTCACAGAGTAAGGATAAAACTGGGTAAGTGTCCTAAGTAGCTAACATAGTTCTCAACAACTGATGTCTGATACCAAAAGAGCTCAAGTGAAATAGACAGTACAGCCTCAGACATAAGTATACACACAAATGATCAGGGGACAGGGGCAGGATTCACATCTTTAATATATATCAACTTTTCCCCTTCAGTCTGCATTTGCCATGGCTGTCAGGATATCTTAAAATTATTCTTTAGAAGGAGTAAATGTAGAAGTTAATTCAAAGAAGTCCTGTAATCTTCCTTTAACTATCTTTTAATACCAAGCAATTTATCAAATTAAAACTTCAGAATCAATCTATAAATAGAAATTATGTTCTTCATATTTGAGATTTAAATTGGTATTAACAGGTAAACAAATATGCTTGAAGGGAAAAATAAGTGACTTTTTCAACTACATACACTGCAAATAGAAAACTTGTACAAAATATTTCTCTATATTATTTTAAAATTTGAGCAAAATTTGAGACCCAGACCACAGAGAAATCAATCCCTGACAGTGCTGTGAATAATTAAACAATTAGCTTTAATAATAAATGATACATTGATATAGATCTCTAGAATGGAATTGTTCACTTAAGGTCTATGACAATTAATGATAGCTGATCTTTGAGCATTTTAGAATAATGGAATTTTAATACTATTTCCTATTAAAGCTACAAGACTTAAACCTCATTGAAAAATCGACTTAAGAAGCTTGTCATTCTTTTGGGTCACAAAACATTGAGTATTTCTGAAGAAAGATGCAATATTTCTAGGAAAACATGTCCATTTCCAAGCTCTTTTCCCTTGGAAAGCTCTGGAGGGCATGAAAAGAACATAATTCAGTTACATACATGTAAGGGGAGAAGCAAGGAAGAAATTACAATAACCATTTTTTCACTAAGCATGTGTAATCCACCATTCTATATCACAGGAATTAATGGCAATTTTTTCTTAGTTGCTAAATCTGGAGAAAAATTACTGAAACTTTAAAAAAAAAATCCCATAAATAATCAGACTTATTTGTAGATTCTGTTTTGACACAAATAAGAGCATTGATTAAGGTCACATCGTCACTCTGGAGAACTTACTATCATTCTGGTTCACAGAACATGATAGAAGACAAATTTACTGTATTCATCACACCTGTTACCTTTTTATTAAGGGCTTAGGTTCCACACCCCTGTTCCACTAAGTCCATTACTGTAGTCTCATGCCTCCCAAAACACTTGAAACGTACTAATACACCAAGAAAACATGATCTATTGAGACTAATTGTTTAATAATCTTGTTGCAGATGCTCTTCACAAACCAGGATGTTCACATCCTGTTACCCCATTCAGGAATATTGCTTATGATAGAGTGATTAAACATTGAGACATGGCCAGAGCAACAGATACTCATAAAAGCTGTTCTTGCCACAGCACCATAAATAATATTCTATAATATGACAGGGAAAACATGGTTCAAACTATAATAGTATTTAAATTGTGCACTTCCACATCACAGGAGAATAAAGTTAAGAGTTGTTGCAGACAACATAAAACTGTCTGAAATCGGTGAGTAATAATGAAGTAGTAACTGTTCAATGACTGTCCCATTGGACTGCTTCCACTGGACACAATGAATTAGTTTCTTAGACCTGAGCAAGACCACAAACTTGAAGCATCATCAGTGTCTTTGCCAGTAAAGGCAGAGATATGGCTCTAGTTTCAAAGGATATTTCAACACTGGTCAGAGACCATAATATATTTTAAAGTAATGTCCTTAACAGAAGAAGCTAGTTTGAGAATAATCCAACAGCACTGCAGACAGCATTTATCTTTCCTGCACTGACAAAGATCAAAGAATCAAACTCTTGTAGAGGCACAAGGGAGGGAGAGAAGTAACATCATATCTTGTAACATCCACAGCTGAAACACACATAGAAGACTTGAGAGGAGTTTTTTTAATAAAATGCTGAGAAAAATCACTTCTCTATAAAAATGGCAATATCAAACTATATATCATGATAGTATTCCCACTCATCCTTTCATAAAGTCTGAACAGACATTTATAATAAGCATTGTCACTGCTTTTTCAGACATCTTCATTTTTATTTCCTTCACGGAAACATTAGCACAGCAGCCACTGAGTATTTCACTTCATTTCAGCTACTGGTGTTAAAATAAAATTTCTACTTGTTAAGCAGTTCAGGAGTCCCAGTAATGCAACATCTATTGTTATCTGAGGAGGAAATTGCTGTTTAAAATTTTCATTATGGTAATAGACAGAGGTTCCAATCTGATCAAGATTTTGCGGACTTAACGAGGGACTGGGCTTACAGTACTTAAAGTGCAAGTTGAGACAAGATTCAATAAAACACATCGTAATGTGACAAATAAAATGGGTGACAGAATAGGGAGGTTAATAGTGGCAGCAATGAACAGTAGTATTATTTACAAAAAAATCCATTACCAGACAGCAAAAGTAATGCACAAATATGTAAAGAATTATCCTTCTGTAGTAGAAAAAGGAGTAAAGGATCAATGTTATTTTTACATTAGTAGTAGAATAATACTTTCAGAGAGCCTAGCAAATCCAATAAGGATCAAGGGTTTGCCACTGGATGCAGCACAGACCAGAGCAGTAAAAAGGCAAGAAGAGGAGGAGAAGGCAGCATGAACAAGTCGCCCTTCCCCTGCTCTGCCCATTTTGGCAGGCTGCACATGCCACGTTCATAATGGTATTTGCATAAGTGAGAACACAACTCGACAGCAGCTCCCAGGATTAAAAACCAGGGTGTTTGCAGGCACAGCTGGAGGTATGAGCAATGCATGGGTGCGCCAGAAAGTCTTCAGAAGTCACATGAGCATTTTCACACTTCTGCTCAGTTTTCTATGTGAGCAGAGGCACTGGGGAACAAAAGACAATCAGCGGCCATTTCAGGAATAGGGCTGTGGAGCTATGGCAGTGTGGCTGGTCCAAAGCTGATGTCCTCTCAACTGCAGACACGACCCCTCAGAGCCAGGAGATCCATGGCCCCAGCATTTTAGAAGTAGGAATGATAATGATGTACATGATAATAATAATAAATATGAGTTTTAATCATAGTAGATCTTAATAATGTTGTCAAGAGACACCATTTTGAGCACAAGAGACATGCCAGTAGAAAGATGGATGAACAAGTGCAAATTCGCTGGTTCATTAAGGAGTCTAATTTCCTATAACTGTACAAAAGTTGCCCCACTTAGGAATTTGTTTCCTTCATCACTTTCCTTTGACAAATACATGTTCGGTTAAACACACAAAGAGAGAAAGAGCAAGAGCAGCACATATACATAATTTTGCCTGACACACTGCTGAGTTAGACTCATGCAGGGAAAGATGAACTCAACTGCGATAGGCACAAGCATGATGAAAAGAAAATGGTCTCAAAATATCTGTGCAAGGTTGAAACCCAATTATTATCTACCTGAGCATACAATAAAGCCGTGCCAGGTTCTCAAGCCTGCAGGCCCAAATTAGCCAAGTATTTAACACTTAGCTTTTTCTCTGAAACACTGAGACAAGAGGACCAGATGCGCTGCAAGCCACAGGTTTTAAAAGCCCTTCTCTTTTATGATTATTAACA
The DNA here is from genome assembly GCA_013400615.1 of Syrrhaptes paradoxus. Taxonomy (NCBI): domain Eukaryota; kingdom Metazoa; phylum Chordata; class Aves; order Pterocliformes; family Pteroclidae; genus Syrrhaptes; species Syrrhaptes paradoxus. Next base: position 119,384 of record VZTO01021996.1, on the reverse strand, counting down.
TTTTAAATGTAATTTTACTACTACATATTTGCATAAATCAGTTTTGAGGAAAGATTTCTAAGTTGCCAAAGCACAACCTTATAAGATGCTAACCTCAGCTGATGGCTTTCACAGGATGTTTTGAATATGGATAGAGTGTATTAAGTGCAGATTTTTGTAGGTACCGTGTGATCATCTCTTCCATTGATCACAAAGCAGGCCTTCTACCTCTACAAGGAGAAGCATGTCTTACCAGTTTAAAGCCCAAAATGGAACCAAGTTGTATCTCCTCGATGAGACATCCCCTCCACTGTGGTGCCCTGAGTCAGAGCACCCATCCTTATTCCTACCAGCAGAGATTTAGGGCTGTGTAAAGAAGCAGCACAGCCCAGTAGGGGATTTGTAGCATGAAACAGCTGGTGTTGAGGACATGACATCCACATGTACACACAGTGTGTGGGAAGGTGGATATTTCTAAGTAATGCCTATATGACATTTCTATTTCTAAACAACCCCACGGATGGTTTGAGCACTTCATCTGGTTTAGTTTCGTCCTGGAGAGAGTGGTTGAATACAGTTCTATGAACCAAAACAGAAACACTGATTGCAAAAATATATCCATAATTCGAGCTCAAACACTAACATAGACACATGCTAAATATGGATTTTGTCATATTTAGGCTATCAACACAGGTCCTGTGATCAAAAGTCTATCTCCTGCTCTTTACAACTATCTTACTTTTTGATGTGTGAAGCATTAGGCAATTTTAAGATGGAAGAGAAGAACATATCTACTGTTCAAACCGGTAGGTATTCAGAATGTATCCACATTCCAAATTCAGACAAGGGCCATGAAACAGATGTTCTGGATCATATGTGTTTATAATCTTTTCCAAATATACCAGAGTTGATGGCTTAATCACTTCTCAAGTCTAAGGAGAAGGGTGCATGTGTGTTTGGGAATAGAGTGACAGCATGCAGATCAGAACCACAAGAAGCAATACCACTTCCCAAGTCTGTTGGACACGACACCTCCATCTTGAGTCACCCTGTATTTAAGTTCATTCTAATTTGCATGTGTTGATCTCTATATGGTACAATCTATATGCCACCTGCTCTGTGACTACACATGCACAAAAAGGCACGGGGACAGATTCCTGAGCAGGAATCATCTTTTCACACGAAGACAACAAAAGAGGCTCTTATCCTGCCAAAATTCACCAGCCAAAACCCTCTTCCCAGAGATTTCCTACTAGCACACATCTGCCAATGCCAAGACTTGGTCTCAGCTTTTTTCTGCATTGGGAGCAACATGCTTGGAGTGAACAAAGAACATATTGGTTCTTCCCTCTCTGACAGAATTTTTTTACTGAAAGATCCTACTCCAGCGAACCAAAGCTATTTGAAAAGTTAAAGTTGCAACAAATTCCCACTCTGTAAAACCTGTCTCTTGCCAGAGAAAAATCTGAACTTGCACCAGTATCCCCCATTTAAAAGCTGAAATTTTAGCCATTGTGAATACATGTTGATGTGTCGTCTGGCTCTGAGAGGCAACGCTTCCAACCTGAAATGTTTTCTATCATCCAGAAGGTTTCAAAGAGAGACAGGAAAATGGAGATTGGACACAGCTCTGCCAATTAAAATAAAGCAGATGAAGTTTTTGAAGGCAGAATTAAACGCTTTGTCCTCCTCTTCCAGGTCCTTGGGCTGCAGTCTACCTCCTGCAGTAGAGAGTACAAAAGGCTTTAGCTTTCTTGTTATATATATGTGGAGGGTTGGCCCTTGGCTGGGGGCCAAACCACACACGCCCGCTCACACAGTCCCTGCCCCCACCCAATGATAGGGGAGAGAATTAAAGAGGTAAATGGCAAAGAGGACTCGTGGGTTGAGATAAAGACAATTTAATAACTAAACTACAATAATATTGGAAATAATACTATATACAAATATGCAATGTGATACACAGTGATTCTGCCCCTCCCCACCTGATGACCAAAGGCCCAGCCCACTCCCGGCCAATAACCCCGGAGGAGGGAGGGAATGGGTGATACACAATGATACTGCCCCCCCAAAAGGCTCAGCCTGTTGCCAGCTAATGATCTCCAAAAACCCAATGATACTGCCCCCCCCCAAAAGGCTCAGCCTGTTGCCAGCTAATGATCCCCAGAAACCGCACTCATGATTCCCCCAAAAGGAATAAGCAAAGTCTGTCTGGCAGTTTGTCATTCTTGTTTTCTGTATCACCTTTGGAAAATTCTGGGTGTCTTTTTCTTTCATTGTCTGTTTGCTGGTTTGTTGCGGTTTTTTTAAATCAAATCAGGATTTACTGAGACAAAGGCAAAACAGAACAGAACTTGCATCGAACTGCGTGAGGAAGAGGTTTTCTGTTCATGAGTTGACCAGGCACAAACCAGGCTCTAAAAATAAGATGGACACTAACTTATCCGAGACAATAAATCTTGAAGAGGTTAAAAGATTGCAAGTGAAATCTGTATAAAAACAATTAAAATATGGTCCACATACTGGCATCAGGGTCAGACATGCCACAACATGAAACACTAAATATGTGGTAGGATATGAATACTTTATTAACTTGATATAGCATCATATTGCAGAGTTATTATTTAGTTACTCAAATATTTGTAGTGCAGCTAGACTGGGCTTCTAATTACAGCCTTTCCCAAGAAACATGTATGACAGGTGTGATACCCAGAGCATCCTGTTCCTTTCATGTTTAGGGCTCAACATTATTCAGCATACCTGCTCCAGTAGAGCTGCTCTGACCAGCAATCAATGGCCATGACAGCACCTGTATAACCACAAACAATTTTAAACACCACACTGGTAAAATCTAGGATAACCACCTTTCCAGTGGGCATGACAAGTTAGCGAAAATTTGAAGTAGTAGATATTTCTCCTAAGCAGAACCATACCTGTGTATGTACTGCATCTTGGAGAAGAACGAGGAGAAAAAAATAAGTTGAAAAATATAATTTTAAAAAATTGCACAGCAGGATAGACTCAGAAAAATGATGGACAAGGGAAAGATTTGACACAAAACAACCAAGGTAAGAGAAGTTAGCTACAGGAAAGAAGAGAGCAATCTACGGAAAACAGACATTCAAAAATAAAGTTCTAGGGAGAAAATCTAAGGAGTTCCTGGCCCAGTTTCTAAAAAGCCCTTCAGAGAGGTGAGGATGAAACAAACAGCTAGTACTTTCTAAAACAAGAAGTGCTGAACCCTTTGCAAGGAATACATCTGTTTGCTTTCCTCACTGTGTGATCCTAGAGATGCCCTGTCAGCACACTCTTCTAGATCCTCTTCTTGAGCTACTTACGAATTTGGAGAAGCAAGCAATGGTCACAAGATATGACTGATAAGGCCACAAGTCCTCAGATCTCAAAAAGGGTTTTCAAAATGGGGAAAAACAACAAGGCAAGTTACAACGCTCATCAGACCGACAACTATGTCTGCACATGCTACCTTGGATTTGGTGTGGGCTAAGGACTTGAATTCACTTAGCCCACAATGAAACATGGTTATACCAAGTACAGTTGCCCTGTACTGACTACAGGCTAAGTACATACATTGCACTTCACAGCTTACTGCATTATCATCTGAGCCACAATAAGCTCTGCCACAGCCTGAGGCCCTGATTCTTGCTTGGAAATCTACAGCCAGAGACAGCATCTTGCGCATGTTCAACCTCAGAAAGTCCAGAAACACATATTCAAGTTCAGTGGGATCTAAATGCAGAAGCCAAATGAACAACTGTGTTGGTTTTTGCTGGGATAGAGTTAATTTTCTTCACAGTAGCAAGTATGGGGCTATGTTTTAGATTTGTGCTGGAAACAGTGTTGATAGTACAGGGATGTTTTCATTACCGCTGAGCAGTGCTCACACAGAGCCAAGGCCTTTTCTGCTTCTCACACCACCCACCAGCAAGTAGGCTGGGGGTACACAAGGAGTTGGAAGGGGACACAGCTGGAACAGCTGATCCCAGCTGACAAAAGGGGTGTTCCATACCCTACAATGTCATGCTCAGCTATAAAACTAGAGGGAAGGTTGGCAGGGCGGCCACTGCTTGGGGACTGGCTGGGCATCAGTTTGGTGGTAAGCATTTGTTTTCATTTGCATCACTTGTCTTTCTTGGGTATTATTTCTCTTTGTTATTTTCCTTTTCATTACAATCTATTATTATTTTTTATATTTCCATTATTAAACTGTTTCTATCTCAACCTACAAATTTTCTCACTTTTACACTTCCAATTCTCTCCTCCAACCCACCAGAAGAAAGTGAGCGAGTGACTGCGTGGTGCTTTTGCCAGCCGGGGTTAAACCATGACAAAAACCCAGGCTGGGATAACTTTTACCTTCCTACTTGCGGTGTTTCATCAATGAGTGTGATAATGGGGAAAGGAAATATCAACATGTTTCCTAACAGCACAGTGGATCAGTTCTCCACTATCAGTCTTTAGTTCGTTACCATGCCTTGCTTTGTATCCTTACACAAAAACATAACCTTCCCACTAGAAGATTAAAAAAAAAATCTAAATGTAAACAAAACACACTGCAAGAAGTCTAAAAGAAATAAAGCTTGTAAATAATTATATAAAACAGTAGAAAACAAACAAAAAACCCATTCACAAACCCAGATTAACACCATGACTTCTGTACCACATCGACTTACACTTTGGTACATGAAAGGTCAGCTAAGTAGCACATAGCTTTACAGTCTAATCCATAAACCTTAATTTAAAGGCCTGAACTCTCCCATTCAGTGCAATGGGGCAGTCAGGCCCCAACAGGATCCATAAATGCCTTCACATTGGGTAAGAGCTTCCAAAGCTAAACAGTAAGAAAAGCTGAAAAGGCAAAATCAGCTTAAAATTCATACCATTATTCTGTCAGTGAATTTTCTCATTCTGAGAAGAAATATTCAAAGCCCATGAAACATACTGAAATTTTCTGCAAATAAACTTTGGTTGCCTCCAGGATAGGTGGTAACTGAGTAAGCAATCTGAAGTTTTAAATTTTGAATTTAGGGAAAAGGAAGGTACTTTCCTTCTTGGTAGATCTAACAAAAAAGTTGAGCATACATTTAAATATCTCAACTTTAAAATTTCTCAACTTTCCCACTACAGAATTAGTTTATTCTACCAGTTCTGATTTTTAAACGAAGCATAAAATAATTAAGTTTTACAAATATCAAAAGGAAACTTTAGTGTTCTACTCGAGTCAAATCCTTCCCTCTACCTTCCCTAGTCATTAACAAAAGTATTTCAGCCCATATTACTGTAATATATGGGGAAAAATTAAGATCCCCTTTGCTAGAGGTGTAATTGTATCTATGTCAATTTTTCTTCTACCTGTCTTCACAAACTTGATTTCAGTTATTTAATAGTGAACACACATCCAAACATCCTGAATTAGCAGGTTTCCAGATTCTGTTGTTACAGTTCTAAATCAAAGTCTTTTGGTCAAACACCACGATGGCCAAGTTAGCCACAGCCTTTCTGTAAAATGGAGCCAATGCATCAAAGATATTTTGTTCATGTTGCTGCACTGGAAAAATACAAACAGGAAATTAAGTAGTTTACATATTCACGCGCTATTGGGATTTTCGTCATTGTTTCTTTGATTTTTATAATGTTACCATTTGAAACAAAATAGAAATTTATTGATTCACAACAATCCAGGCAATATGTGATATCCAGCCTAGGAAACAGTAAATTGTTACAGGCTGTGGCTCAGAAGTCAGAATTGTTAAGAGGCTATCCCTGGATGGATTTCTACTGTTACATATGCTATTTTAACCAAGACCAAATAAAAAGTCATCAATAAATAGTCTTTGATATAACTTATCCTGTGGAAACACTAAAATAATGCAAAGTGCTGTTGGGATAATTTGAAATGAAATCAGACAGTATAATAAACCTGCTTATGGTGTGTATGTGCATGGGGAGAGTAGATGTATGCCTGTGTACAAATTATTCCCAGCAAGCTACTTTCAGTTCAAACAAACAGTGAACTAAGTATTCTCAAGCTACATATTCACACCCATATATAGGTTTTTCTAGCCACAATATCGTGTACTAAATAATAAAGAAGGTCAGCACTAAACTGAAAAAGCTTATTAAAGGTTTGTTATTAAACTGCTGTTGTACAAAAATTAAGTTCTCATAAAGTAAATTAACAACTAAGGCTGACAAAACCCCAAGCTGTTATCAGAGACAAGGTAATTGCTTTGACTGGGATCTATCCAAGATTAAAATATCCATATTTAGGGGTCTCTGAAAAGCATTAAAGCTCCTGTTATAGTCACTACTCAAGGCAACAGGCTTAAGTGTCTACTCCATGGAAAGCTGAATCACTGTGACAGAGACCGTAGCCTATCCTACCTTGGAGCTCAGTGCAGTTGCCTTAACATCCATGTTTCATGACATTTAAGGTGCACAAGGGATGGATGGTAGACACCAGATGGGGCTGATGGAAGACTCATGTGCCTCTGAACTAACACTAGAGGCTACAAGGGATGCCCAAAGTTATCTTAACTGGCACTAGCTGCTTATTCAGGAAATTGAATTATTTCCTAAATCTCCACTGATTATAACAGGAGTTAGACACCTAATTCACCTGTAAAAGCTAATGACAAATGCTTAAATTCAGTTACCAGTCTCAAACTGTAATCAGCCTTGAGATATATTAACTTGAGGGCTCATCTTCTGAGCTTAGCACATGGCAAGGAAAAGGGAAAGAAGCGGTGGTTGTCTGGTGCTGAAAACCAAACAGTTCTCTCTCTTCAGAAGCTTACAACGCTTCTCCCACTTTTCCTTCTGGACAGCATTCAAAGGTGTGCACCAGCTGCTAAGTAGCAGAATAATGACAAGTTGCATTCAAATTCCATGGAAATGCAAGTCACTTCACATGCAAACAATAGAAAAATAGAGCCCTAACCACCATATATTTAAATAACAAAGGGTTAGCTAGTAACTGTAGAAAACACTATTTTTCAACTTGAAGAGTTGGAAGATTTGAAGAAGGGAGCGGAAAACACTTTTGCAGCATATTTACCACGCATTGTTCATAAGCATGCCTAGGAGCTTTATACTTTGTAATCCAGTTGAAAAATGCTGATAAATCTTAATTAAAAATAGCCTAGGGTATAATGATTGTAGAGATCAGTGTAGTTCAAGGTTTACTTCCAAGAGACTATTTCAGCACCCCTCGAACAAAGTTTGTCTAGCTTCACTGTAGAAAAACACTATTTTACCCTTTAAAACCCCTAGCTGCAAATCTGAATTCAAGTCAGAAAATATATCTACATATAATAATAAAATACATATAAAATAAAATATATCTACATTGACACTGTAATCTTGTATTTAGTTCTTATCTTATTATCATGCTAAATTTTGTTGTTAGCCTCATGCGCAGTTTCAAGCCACTGATTTGTGGCTTTATCTTGTCTCTCAATATTAATGAGATAGAGGACTTTGAATTACACTCCAACAAGCTTTATTTCTCTCTTGTACATAATTTTTGCTTCCTCTAAATTATTTTCAGCAGCTTTGGGGGAAGGTGAACCAGAGATTTGCCCAATTTTTGTAGTGCATGGAATACAGGCAGGGGCTGCCACTGCTCGCATCCATTCTGGAGTGGCCACTGAATCCCTTCTGCAGCTTTTACCAAGGGATCTGGTCAACAACAGAATATGTATTTGAAGAGTAAGATAGCTAAGGAGGAAAAGAGAGGCCAGGCTGCAGCTCAGAAAGGCAGCTGCCTCTGTGGATGCCCCTACACTCTTCTTCAAAGCCTCTAGGTACCCAGGGAATTCCTTTTCCAAGAACCCTTCAGACAGTCAGGGCCATGGGACCACACTGTCCCATACTCACACATTTCTCATCACATACACTGCAGAAAATCTAGGTCGGTCACACAGATGCTGCTGTCTCCCTAGATCTCTCCTGTGGGTTTCTTAGAAGAAAGGGTGAATTTGTCAAAACAAAGCCATATTTATGACAGCAAACAATTTCTTTTTTCCTTCAGCATTTGGACAGCAAATGCCTTGAGGAAGGGAAGGTAAATGCAAAAGATTAGTTTTGCTTTAACAAATACCCCATATTCAAACACTCCTGCTTAAAGTTTTGAAATAGAAGTTAAACACTATTTCTGAGAGCACTCTGGAAAACATAATACAAGTTGCTATCAATATTACTGATAAAACAATAATGAACTTAATAGTAGTAAAATGGAGGAACAAATTAAAAAAAAAAATCAACAATCCAGACACGACCACTGCTGAGTTAATGTGTGCAAAACATAGACACACCATTTCTTTAAAATTATCAAAACCAGAAATTCTGTGGAACTGAAATCTGTAGTACAAGCCCCTGGGCTATCAAGCACATTCTTTTCAAAAAAGGATCCTTGTGACCTTCCCAGAGAGACCCTAACACCTCAGTGGCCCACAACAAAGCTCTGAAGTTTGACAGGCAGCTGTCTCCACCCCATTAAACTCCATTCCCATGCAGCGAAGAAAGAAACATCTCTGGAAAAAAAAAATCCACTTCTGCATTCAGGAGAGTATTGATGGTGCTCAAATAAGAAGTGAAAGCAAACCTGCTAAGGGTCTCACCAAACTGGTTGTTAGCACTCTCCTGTTACCACCTCTGACACTTGGAGGAGCACAGAGTCATTAACATGCAGCTTTAATGGCAGAAGACCATACTCACAGACCTCATCCATCAGCTACCCTTGGAAGGATGCCTTATGCTGACAATCCTTTTCAACTGCAAGGGCAAGGGGACAAGAACAATAGGCAGCACTGTGTCAAGGTAAGAAAGAGTCTGGAGCTTAGGAACAGGACCGCTGCCCTTAAATTTCAGTATTGCAAGAATGGACCTCTACCATTTAATCTATAGCATGTACCGAAAAGAGCAAATTGAAATTAAGCTTTGAAATCATCTGATGAAGAAAATTCAATCTCACGTTTCTGTAGCTTTTAAATTAAATTTTAAAAAAAGAAAATTGGAAAGCAACAAAAAAAGCTATGTTACAAAGACAAACGTTTGATTTTAATTGCATCTCTCAAGTGCAAGTATTATGATATTTTGTGAACCTATGCTATTTTTTCTGACCCTATTCATAAGCTGAACCACTAGATGAGACAATTCACTCTATACAGGCAGTTCCAAATATGAATTTCCATTACTTATTATAACATCAGCTTGCTGATTTAATATGCTTAATGTTTTAGGGGTTGTTTTTAAAAAAACAATTCAGGTCCCTAAAAATATGCATAAAGAAAAAAAACCATTGCACAGAACTAAGACCAGCCATTTCTGACTAGGCCAAAGATGCATCAAACTCAGCATTCTTACTCCAGCAGCACTCACAGTTTAGGGAGCTAAACAGCAGTAGAACATCCGCTGAATGATTGCTTCCTTGGGAACCCTACAGCTTCCAACAACTTGGAGTTCAGAGAGTTTTTGAGCCAAAGGCTGCATTGAGATCCTCCATTCCTATTAAATTGCTTTGGTCTCTTGCAAATCCTTCATAGTTTTGGCCTTTAAAATATCCTCTAGCATCAAATTTTACACTGTATTACATAGGGCAGGCTTGCTTTTCATTTGATTTAAGTTTTACTGCTGTGTAGTTTCCATGCATCTCCCTTTTTCTCGCAAGTAGTGAAATTCCTGTTCCTTATCTGCCTTCCCAAAGGCAGAACGAGCAGAGACAGTCACTTGATCCACTTTACCATACTCTGCCTATTGAGTTGGCCAAAATAGCCCTCTCTTGGGAGCCACAGAGAAGCAAAGCACGCTTTGTCAGTAGGTTTTGTAACTCTTACTGATGGCAGGATAGTGGCCAAACCCAAGGTGCCCACTGACATCATGGCATAGCTCCTCATCCCTAAATTATCTGTCTCCTCTTTAATTTCCAGTTAGTCTACCCTGCACTTTAAGCTCAGACACTCGTTTTCCATTTCCAGCCCTCCAAATGCAGAGAAATCCTCAAGATTCTCATAACCACAACTATATTCTCTCCTGATACCCAGGCACAAATAACAGGGCACACAGGTGAGAGAGGATAAAAAAAACAGAGTTCTTAGTTTCCATCTCCTAGCCATAAGCAGAAGCACTTAGTGTTCTCACCCAGTCAACACTGTCCTGACATGGAAAGTCCTGCATAATGCTTTAATTTTAAGTCATTTTCTGAATACTAACAATACTGGATTTGGTTCAGAAGGAATGGTGGAAACCACCATTCTGATAAAACGGAAATGTTCATTTGCAACATTTTAATCAAAGAACAGAAACAGAACAGCAACAACAAAAACTGATTTTTGAATTCCTATCTTTTTTTCATTCTAAAAAGCCCTGCTTCATTCTAAGATGTATCATTTAGAATGCTATTTCTTATTTTACAGAACAGTCAGAGAAGTCAAAAGCCAAATACAATGTTTTGATTTCCTTGAAATAGTGTTTCAATGAGTCTGAAATAATGTTTTTTTTAAAAAAAATCAGTTTTATGGACAAATTAATGTTTGTTTTCATCCTCATTCAAAAGAGGAAAATTCAGTGTTGGCATTTCATTGAAAACAGGCATGCCAAATTTCAAGCCAGCTGTATTATCATAAGAAATAGTAAAACAGATTGCAGAGCTACTGTTCAAAATTACACCCACACCCCAATAAAACCCCACTCACAAAATGGAAAAACGATATATGATTTGACATAAATTTCAAAAAGCACTTCAGTCAGAGAACAGCTATACTCAGGCTTCTCAGCAACCTTCATATGGCAGTCTAACACGGACAAAACAACTCAATTTTCATTGACTTGCTCTGAGAAACGGCAGAGCTGCTTCTGTTATAATTTTCATATAATCCTATTTCCCTCAAAGACCTTTTGAGACTTCTAGGAGCCATGGAAGATTTCTACCCAAAAGTTTAATATTCAGGAAAGTTTCAAGCAACTTAAGGTATGATAATGCGATGTAACTCGCTTCTAGTAGAAATGGTTGGAAAACAGGTATTCCCACTTACGACGTTTAAAACTATTTACGTTTGTAACACATATCAGCAGTTAATTCATACAAACACGATGTAAACATTTTCATGAAAGACATGCATACCTCGTACTCTAAACATTGTATTCAAGCATTCTTTCTGGATTTTGATTTTGCAAAGTTCAAGTTCTTTTAATCATAGCATAAGTGACAATTTCAACACTGCACCCACATCCACCAAAAATCATTTTATGTTTTGTTGTTTTTGGTTTTTTTTTTTCATTTAATCAGTTTGGCAGTCACTACCGTCTTTCTTCAGTGTTGAAATTGTTTGAGTGATATTTGTTGTTTGAAGAAGATTAAATCTTCTGCTGGATAGAGCCATGAAATTGTCTGTGAAGTGCCTGTCTCATCAGCTACTAGTACATTCAAAGATTATCTCATGAGCAGTGGTGGATGAATGACCAGAAATCACACATACTATGGTTTATAATCAGAAAGCAATGGCATTAGGAAAGAAAAGGACAAGGGGGGAAAAAAAAAAAAAAAGAGAGAAATTTACTTGTATACAGTTCCCCATCTAGTGACTAGAGGCACTCAAAAATCATACATAAAATTGTGAAATCAAAATCATAATAACAAGTCCTGTTTGAAAATTCTCTATCAAGTCAGTCCTGTCTACTGTATAATGCAAAATATAACAAAACATATTAGCCTTAACTCACATAAAAAAAGAGCAAAGCTTGTGTAGAGAACTCGTGTTAAGCCTGGAAATGACTTCCCCAGCCCAGACAAAAACTGTACCATGGGGTCTCCGACAAAAATGAGAAATAAGAGAAGACAGAGGTACCTTTCTATCTATGTCACTTCCCTGTCACCCAGGCAAGGATGAGGTGAAATCCACTGGTATCACCATGGAGCCACTTCCAATGGAGCTAGGTCATCTCAGGCTTTTACTGCCGAATGCAACAGCTTCATGCAGCACAGACAATATTTTTGGGTGGTTCACTTGAATTATCTCCTCTGAGTAAGAAAGGGCCAGAGAGGAAGCAAAAGGGCTGGACAGCATCCAAATTACTGCACCATGACTGTATTAACAGAGAAGTGGCTGAGCTAATTCCATCAACAGCCTCTGTCTCCTGACAAGCACCAACATGTGCAAAAAGTAATCTGAATTCTGCCTATGGATGATTTTAACTTTGTGGCAACACTGATGTACTAAACTGTGATAATAATACAGACGAACCCCTTGGACCCATCCACCCGAGGCCCTGGGGACCTGTGAAAGCAAACCTGGCTCTCCCTCAGGGACCTCAGATCTGCAAATGCTCCAAAGCCACTTTTATCTCAATTTTTCCTGCGCTCTCATGGGCAATAAAGAAGAAGAAAGGTGGCACTAAGAAATACTCAAACAAGTAATATCTGCTCAGAGGAAGAAATTACACCATCTTTAAACTTTTTGTCTCTTAGCTTGCGAGTAAGACTTATGAGCAGAACTTCTCCATCTTCTTTTTGCCTTTCTACATATATATTTTATACATTTAAAGAAAACAAGCAGACATAGAATCATACAATGGTGTGGGTTGGAAGCAGCCTTAACATTGAGTTCCAATTCCCCTGTCATGGGCAGGAACACCCTCCACTAGACCAGGTTGCTCAAAGCCTCATCCAGCCTGGCCTTGAACACCTCCAGGGATGGGGCATCCACAGCTTCTCTGGGCAACCTGTTCCAGTGCCTCACCACCCTCACAGTGAAAAAAATTCTTCCTGACATCTAATCAAAATCTACGCTCTTTCAGCTTAAAACCTTTATTCCTCTTCCTATCACTACACTTCCTCATAAAGAGTGCCTCCCCATCTCTCCCGTGTGTCCCTCCAAGTACTGGAAGGCTGCTATAAGATCTCCCTGGAGCCTTCTCTGCTCCAGGCTGAAGAACCCCAAATCTCTCAGCTTGTCCTTGTACAGGTGGTCCTCCTCTGAACTCTCTCTAACAGGTTCATATCTGTATCTGCTCACCCATCTCACATTGTCCTTGACCTGATGTCAGCTTGGTCCACATGATGTGTGAGCTTTGTAACAGCATCCAAGCAGGGTGCAGAGATGGGTGCAAAGCAAGACTGTCCATCGCTCTGCCAGTGCCTTGCATGGTGATGGGTTGGACCCCTTCCTGAAACTGTTCCCTTTTCCTTCTCCAAACAGCAGAAAATATAAGTAATAACTCTTGTTGTGTGTATTTGAGGAAGAGCGCCAGGCTTCTTGCATCTCTACAGCTGAGGAGGGCACCACACATGATGCTGAGGAGAGCGAGGGTGAAGTGTGCAGGTGGGACCCTGGAAGGTGCAAGGCTGAAGGTGGAGGGCAGCCCTCTGTCCCTTTGAAGCATTGCTGAGAGCATGGAGGGGTCCCGCAAAAGGGACAGTCATGAGAATAGTTGAATTTGTGTTGACAGTCCATGTTGAATCTGCAGTACTGGTGGCACAAGAAGCATATTTTGATTTGCAGATGGCTGGGTTTTATATGTAAATTACTGAAAAAGATGAATGTGGAACCCCACAAAGTCGCTTTTAGTTAATGTCAGAATGTAATCCAATTTTAATGAATACAGCCTAAACTTTTAAAGAGTTTTCACTTAACTGGAAAAATGTTTATTTGCTGCATCCATCTTCTTTTTCATAATGAATATTTGAGATGCATTTGGAATATATTGCATAACACCAATAAAACTTTTACTAGCAATATGTCTGGGTTTGTTTGTGTTTGAATAAGTTTACTTTCCTATTTTTATACCAGATTGCAATGCAGGAACTCTATTATCCATCTTGCAGCCTACAAAATAAGCAACAATTAAATGACTCGCTGGGACTCATTAAAAATGATTCTTGCTGTTCACTCCTTACTTTCACATAGAGCAACTTGGAAGCTGTACATCAAAATCTTAGACATGCTTCTTGTCCTTTTATATCTTGCACCTGATCTGTGAAAATTGTCTGCTTACTGCAGGCACTTTTAGGTGGGAAAATTTTCCTTCTCTTTACAAGACTGTTAGGCCACTGTGCATCTCTTTGTAAAGGGAGAGCATCCTCTCCCACTGTGATAGAGCAGAACCTCAGCTAGGCTTTCTGGAAGGGGGCTGGACACAGTGGGAAATTGCTTTTTATGAACAAATGGAGCTGAGAGTGGGACAGGATGGTTGTTGCAGTTTTAATCTCATCTGGCAGCAAACACCACACAGCCGCTCACTTACCCTTTCCCCTCCTAGGGAAAGGGGAGAGAATGAAAGGGGCAAAGGGAAAAGACGCATGGGTTGAGGTANTAATAATATAGAAAAATATACAAATGAGTGATGGACAGTGATACTGCTCACCACCTGATGACCAAGGCTCACTCCATTCCTGGCTAACAATCTCAGAGCAGGGAGAGTCCCGAAACTGCTGTCAAAGAATGAAGATAAAAGACCAAATGTCCGAGAGACCGAGACAACCCTGAGAGTGGGCGACCCAGAGGGAAACAACCTGGACCAAGAGAGTGAACTTCTGGACAGAGCCTCATCTATATACTAGGCATGATGTGAATGGTATGGAATATGATACTGGCCAATTTGTGTCTCAATCCTAAACCTAAGATCGAATCCTAGGCTATTAATTGGGACCGTGCTCCCTCCCGGCTTCTCCTGTACCTGCAGACACTGTCACAGCAGAGAAGCTGAAAAGTCCTGGACTGTCTTGGCAGAAGCTCTAAACATCAGTATGTCATCAGCCACCTTCTCAGCACAAATCCAAACCACATCCCCTCACTAGCTACTGTGAAGAAAGCTAACTCTGTCTCAGCTGAAACCAGGACAATGGTTTGCAACAAGCTGGGAGGGCAGAGGTGCAAATAATGGGAAACTGTAGCAGAGAATGATGTAGAGCTTTGGTAATGGCAGAGGATTTCTGTTTTGAAACAATCAATGATCGACAAAAGGATGCACTACTTAGGTTTTTGTATTGCTGTGGTCCAAATTTATGTATTGGTGTGGTGCTAATTTAAATGGCAGGAGATGAAAATATGGAGGTTAAATATGTTCTTATTCTCTCTTCACCATCCTCCTTTGCCTTTTTTTTTTTTCTGGTTGCATTTTTTAATGAATTCTTCAATTAAAAAAATGCTTTTTTCCTCAGACTCTAAGAAAGCCTCTGGAATTAAAACACAGAGAGTTAGAGCTATCTGATATGTCAGGTTCACATTGCAATAAGGCTTTATTTTTGCACATAAAGGAGAGGATATCAGTCTCCAGATCAAAAGACCTTGTTATCCATTCATTTCACCCGGTTTGGGTTTTATGAGATTTCTAATTTTTGTATAATAAGAATGACACAGTGAAACAATCATGAAAATTATTTAAGTCAAACTTACACCATTGTAAAGAGATAAAAGCATAGGAGGATGTTTCAATTTAATTTAATTCTAATTTTAGCAGGAATAATTGAAGCGTTCTTTTATATAGATCTCTATTATCACTGAAGATTTAAGTGAATATATTTACTGTCTACATCTGCCAGTCAAATTGTATTTTTTTTAGTCCAGAAATGCTGTGGATTTATGGTACTTTCTAAATTCCTGTGGACAAGTAAGCTATGATTAGGTAGGCAAGAAATTACCTACCCTGCCAAATGAAATTATCTTTCATGCTAATTAAAGAAAATAATACCGACTGTTACAATAAAGATCAAAATTTCAAAAAGAAAAGATTAATACCTTTACTCATTAATAAATTGAAATGTATGTGACTGTTAGTTTAGCAACAGCTTGCTCCAACAAGCTTTCTTAGGGACTATTCTGGCTCCCTGAAACAAACACTGACATCTCTAATGACAGATGCACTGACTCGGAGACCTTGGGTTTATTGAACTGAGGACATACATGAATCATGCGTGAATTGTATGAAACGTGGTGAAAAAGATGTTTTGCATTCCCTCACTCCCCCGGATCAGTCCTGACTACTATTTCTCAGGGTGTAATGAAGTCTTAAATCACAGACTATACACAATTCTAATCTCTGTTTTTCCATATTTTTGCGAAATATGTATTATCCATCTATACTAAAGGCATGTTATACCAGTCATTTTGACCATTAACTGGAATCTATCCTTTCTAATTTTTTTCTATAAACTTTTAACATCTTTCATAAGCAAATTAGAACACAGAATTGTGTGAACAGCAGAAACTGCTAATTTACCTGGGAAAGTATCGTGATTAGGATCTACCACATATTTTGGTTTAAATCTCCCATAATTTGTTGATTAGAAATGAAGCTTTTAAAAAAACTGTGTCTATTCTTCAGGTTTCTCCATTTTTGAGTGTTCATCTTAGAGGCACACAAGGGTTGAAGACATAATACAAGTTAAGGCCATAGAAACTTATTTTGAATGTCCTTTGTGCAACACATCTGATGAAGTGTCTTGAATGAGCACATCTCAAATGTAGCAACTTTCATCTGTCTGAACATTGCAGACTTGGAAAACTTAGATATATTTAACTGTTCCCACTGCTGAAATAGTACTGAATAGCACATGCGAAGGTGGGATCAGAGACCTTGTATTTTTTCTAGTATGCAAAGAGGTTTTAATCTTCTCCCTTTTTTTTTCTCGTTTTGTTGTTGTTGTTGTTTTGTTCTTTAAAGGGCAACACCTGGCTCTTGAAACCAGAAGTGTAAGAAAAATTAGAACACAGAATTGTATGAACAGCAGAAACTGATAATTTATCTGGGAAAGGATCATGATTAGGAGCCACCACATAAATGCACAAGACTTGATCAAGTAGCAACATGTAACCTCAAGCAGGCATTTTAATCTCTCTAAAGCATGCTATGAATGAGTTCTCTTGTGAACTAATCAGGTGGGGTTTTATATCCTTTGTGTCATGTTTAATTATAAAATAAATAGGTGTTTTTTATTGCTGATAAATTGTTGAAACAACATACCCAAATGCATGGAGAGGTTAAATTATCTATTTCTTGTAGAAGTCAGTAGCACTCAGACATTTTTTGAAGATCTAACCTGATATTAGTGATTTATTCTTTTCTTCTTTTCATATGACCCCAAGATGTCATAAACTTGAGATGTAGCTTGAACATATTTGATAACAGCATTGCCTCACCCACCCACCCTAGCCCCTCCCCAAAAAAGGATTGTATCATTTCCCTGTTTATCTCTGTCCTATCAGCTTCCTTTGCTGATAGGCACCAGTGGCTGTGTAGCAGCTTCATGAACCACCTCAAGGGGCTGATCCAGCTGGTGAAAAAAGCCACATTTCTCTGATCTGCTTCATCATGTGCCTGTATAAGTGGCTAAAAATGGGAAGAGCATGTAGGGATTGAAATTAATGGCCAAGGGAAATGAAGAGAGGGGAAGACCGCCATTTTTGGCAGCTGAGATGATGAAGGTGTTTGCTGAGACTGTAATTTCATGCTATGCTTAACCCAGTGAAACTGCAGGCTGTCAGCAAAGGACAGTCCTGGTTCTTCTCCATGGCTAGTGATCGTGGGCCAAGTCTGTTGAAAGCCAACCAACCTAAACAGAAGTTCTCCATTGGATCTGCTCACTAAGCAGACTCATCTTGTAGCCTCCTCCTTGCTATACCAAATGCAGGTGGGAGGAGGGACTTTACCATCAAGGTGAAGGATGTGGAGAGGAAAAGTGATAGCCTCTTGTTGACAACCTGCATGTGTAGTGAACTAGACAAACAGCAAATGTCAGTCCTCATTCTTTGCTTTACTCTAGCTGTTGAAGCTGAGAATTTCACTTGTCTATGGGAGTGAGGCTCCATATAATTTTTATTGGCATTTGTTTCTCTGACTTCCTGGACTTCTTTAAAAATTTCCATCTTGGAACTATAAAATATTTTCTGAAGAGCTGTAGGCTGCTTGTTTTGGCTCTTCTAAGGCTTTAAATATCAATAGTACTGTTATAAATTGTAGCCACCAACATGGGCCTCCATGAGCTAGGATAAGTTACTGAATGCACAATAAAGACGATCCCTGCTCTTAGAATCTTACAACTTAAGTAAGTACCAAAATGGAAGCTTTATTCTCCTTATTAAAGGTGAATTGAATTTCAGTGAAATGAAACAGCAAATCTTCCTTTTGCAAAGGTGAGTCAAATGTCTGATTTTTCTTGAAAACTTCCCCCTCCTCCTGGGCTTGCTCAAAGTCACATGGAGAAGAACAAAGAGAGGAAATCAGATTTTCTGAGGCTCAGCCCTGCATCTTAACCAGTCATTCTGGTCATCTTTCTTTTCTATGTACTTTAAAAAGAATTAAATTACTTTATTAAGAGAAGGCACAACTGCTTAGTTAGTGCCAGTGAAACTGATTAGATACCTTATGCTGATAGAAATGTCCATTGGTTACTATTAAACAAAATGGACTGGATGCAGCCTTAAGCTCAGAAGGTCACTGAACTATTACCAGGACCTGCTAAAGGAGAATTTCTGTGCTTGCCTTACTTCTTACATTTCTTCTCCAGGCATCTGTTATTAGAGGTCCATCCCCCAAAAAACTTTAAATCTGTCCTTAATTAGGGGAAGAGAACAGAAACAAGAGGACTAATTGGGAAGGGAAGATAACCCTACTAAATCTCTCCAGGTGTCCCTCAGATCAAATGGGATGAGAATGAGGGTCACTACTGGAATAAAGATACTGGGCTAAATTGTCTTTTGGTTGGGAGAAGAGTGTGGTGTGTTGTCTAGTCTTAAAGTTTTAAATCAGAAGACTTTCATTACATTGATCAAGGAGCTGTAGACGGCCCTATTGTTTTGCAGAGTCAGGTAAGCTCAGGTTGCCTGACCTACAACAAGAGGGCACCCATTTGGTCTGTTAACATTTGCATGCAGAGCTGTCAGTCTCAACTATTGAAGACTTATTTAGTACTGACACTTGTAGGTCAGTAGATGGTTAATAAATGGGTGGTTCCTGGGTGACAGGAGCAAGGGAAGAAAACATGTCTGACTTCAGGTTTTTGCTCATATCAGTCCTTTCAGAACATTGACATCTGCATTGCTGTTTCTTCCTGAAACAGAGAACTTGTCAGAATTATGAGCTCCAGTATGAAAAGTGTCTTAAGAAAGTTTCCTGTTTCCATTTATCCATTATTTCCTTTTCCTCTGCCTCTTGCTGCGCAGGTTGTCTGTACCAGTCCCCTAAGTGACAACTGGTGATAGTAATGAGGCTGCAGACTTCTCTCTAATTGAACCCTGTCAGTCCTTCTCATTAAGCCTGCAGGATGTGTGCTAGCTCATTAATTCAAACTACTACTCCTTTCCCCACCTCACACCCCAGCCTGGCATTTGTGCAGATAACGAAAGCCCTGTTTTACATGCCATGTGCAGAACTGAGTTACTAGTTGCTACTGCTGTTGCTGGCCTGGCTGGGACCATTTTACAGCTCCTCAGTCAGTGGAAGGGAGCTGAAGGATTGACAGTTGGTGGTATTCCGTGCTCTCAGTCATGGGCAAGATCTAGGATGTTTGTCAGCTAGCACCAGGAGTGGAGGAGCCTAACAGCCAGGTCATTCTGTCCGGGAGCCTGTGTGGTGTGTCTAAGCTATCTTCTATTGCAGTAGAGTGAGGACACCTCTTTAGAAGAACCTGTGTGCTAGGTAGGGACAGGAGACTGCAAGCACAATGTCTACATTCATGTTGCCTGTGGTCTCCCTCGTGAAGATGAGAAGCTGGGATTGCAAGAGCCTAGGATCCACTGGAGGTGAGCAAGTCTCCCTGGTCAGAGGTGGAAAGGTTTTTCTGCTTCATTATAACTCTTATAACTAAAGCAGTGGTGTGTTCTGTGTTTATGAACTAAAAGTTGCTCATGCTGCTGTAATTTAATGCCATCGTGTGTGCAGATGTGCTTATGCTAAACCACACAAGGGCTGTGGCAGGCTCTGCTCCATCCTGGAGCTCTGTCTGCATGCATAGATCTGCCAGTATATAGGGTGTATAGCAAGCACTGAGGCTGGTGTGGGTATAGTCATTGAGTATTTGTGATAGGCAGAGGTAAAGCTGTCTGGATAGTTTTCTTAATGCTAACTCCTACCATCCTTCCACATCTTACCCTGGCTTCATCTTTTCTTTCCTAAAGAATCACTGAAAATACCTGTATGCTCTTAGGTGGGTTGTTGCAGCACCTTTTCCTTTTAATCTGTAGCTAGTGTTGGCAGAGACGGTTTATATGCTTCCCTACTAGAAGTCTGTTGATATTTGTTAGTGCTGCAGGCTGCCTTTTTTTCTTTCTGTAAATACAGATAGTATTCATTCAACTTTATGTGGCACTAATGTTTTGATTTGCAAGAACAGGCTCATAAATCAGAAATACTCTGCATTGCAAAAGAGATTAAAATGTACAACTTATTTGCAAAGAGATTTCATAATAGAGTGCTTTTTTTTCTGTGGGGTTTGAGTATCTTTTGTGCCTCATTTCTATATAATGCTTGAAAAGCCACTAAAATGTATGTTAGAACAGTAAAACTCATTGCAAGCGGTTAGTAACAATGGCTATGCAGCTGTACAAAAGATCGTACTCACTTCCAACCAGTTTGCACAGTCGAATTCTTTTGCTTCAGGAATAAGAGAATGTTGATCTAAATGTAAATGTCTGCTGAGAAAAAAGAGATAATTTTGACATTATATAACCTGGAAACTTCTGTCTACAAATTTCTGCATAACAATTAAGAGGAAAAAGTGTCATTATAAGCTTACAAGTGAAAGTGCTGCTCCTTTTAGGTAACATTTTTCTTCTTTACACTGTCAAAGATGACTGCAGACACTGTGCCAATGCACCTTCAAGGTGCAGTGGTAGTGCTCTGAAATTTGACAGGCTGAAGTTTTGAATTTAATTATAGTGACATTCTTGGCCCTTTACATCTTTCTTTAAGGTAGCAAGCCAGAAAACAATATCCTGTTAATAATAATTGTGTGTGTTGGCATAACGTATATGCCTGAGAGGAAGGAAATAGGGCTGAAATGTCTTAAATTATTATGAAATAACTAGAAGAAGTTGGTGGCTTAATAGATGTGGTGTTTAAAGTACAGGTCGAACATAACCATCCTGGAAATCTTAAGGATACTTCAAAGTGATCTCTTAAGATGATAGGCTGCCTATTAGGGGTGGTGATGTGAGTGCTTTCAGTGTGTGAATTGTCTGTTACCTAAACTCCTGTCTTTCAAAGGATGCAGTCAATTGAAGGTCTCATTTTGTTGGTATGTGGAAAAATAAGATGCTAGGTAAGTTGCTTTTCATTTACTGTTTTTTCTATACAGAAAACCTTTGTAGGACCAATGAGGAGGACTGCCCATGTTTGGGGAGTGTGATTGGTATCAAAAGGAAAGCAGAAAGCACTGAACATGAAGGAAATCACATGGCTGAGCAAAAACTTCCAAGCTATTGAAAGAATGGTAAGCTTGGAGGTTTGGGGTTTTTGTTATTGGCTTTTGGGTTTCTTGTCCTTTAGAGTAGATTCAATTTATNTTAAACTGCAAGATTGGGAAACTTCTTTGTTTAAGGGGAAGTTTAGGGGTGCTCAAATAGCTTGGCTATTTTTATTTTTATAATTACAGTAGCAGATAATATTACAAATAAAATAGTAGTCAGTTCCACTCAAATTATCTCGTCCAGCTCACTCCCAACTCCATTTACTTGACTAGACCTCCTAGCATCTGTTTTGCATTGGTCCTGAAACACTTGAGACAGCTTTGTTCTGCAGCAAGTAGACTCTGTGCGTGCAGAGCCGGTTGGTAATATGATCCTCTAGATCCAGATGCAGGGGTAAGTTTATGAAGGCAGCAAAAGTGGCTTAGGTCTTGTCATGTACTTTTAACAAGACATGTTGTCTGATAACTTTCAGCTGTAAATCCCTAGACCAGCCCAAGCTCTCAAGAGGCTGCTCTGACTTGCATGAGGTATTGCTCTGCCAGCCAGGAGCATCTGGAAGAGGAGTGTCATGCTCTGCTTTTCATTAAGACTGTCTGGGACTGCAGGACAGGTGGGATGGTGGGTGCAAAAGTGAAAAGTGCAGGGCCGTAAGCAGCTGGATGCAAGCTAACTTAAATGTGTATCAAGCTAGTAATAAAAAACTCTGCTTCATATTGTAAGTGATGCTTAAATCTAGTTTCCCGTGTAAACCTACATGCTTAGTTCCAAACGTGACACAGACATGATTAGAAATTTCATAATGCTATCTGCTTGGATTTCACTCTAGATTATTGCCCATGTGATAATTGGTGTTTTCATTAAGATTTCTAGTAAGCTTTATTCTTCTTAAAGATAAAGCAATACTGAAAGAACAGCAGGTAGACTTTGTGTGTTGTAAAATTACCTGTGTTAGCAGGGAACTTCCTTCTATTCTGCTGGAGTGGCGATTCTGCCTTGCTCTAAATAGCTTTTCATGATCACTTAATACCTGTACACACAACAGTGTGAAAAGTATACTTATTTTTATGCTTTTTATCACTGTTAAATACTTCTGCTTATGTAAAGTTTATTATTCTGAGTTTATAATATACATGAGGTCACACTTGGCAATATTATGGGTTTTTCACTTTTCTTGCCCCTAAGGAATTTGAAAGCAGGAAGTTCAGGTTCTTTAAAACCTGTAATAGTGAATGTTTGCTGTGTTGTTGAGGACTGGCTGAGGATCCTGGCCTGCATCGAAAGTAGCATGACAAGCAAGTTTAGGGAGGTGATTGTTCCCCTCTACTCTGCTCTTATGAGACCCCCCCAGAGTACTCTGTCCAGCGCTGGAGTCCTTAGTGCAAGAAAGATGTGGACCTGTTGGAACAGGTCCAGAGGAGGGCCACGGAGATGGTCAGAGGGCTGGAGCAACTCCCATATGAGGACAGGCTGAGAGAGTTGGGGTTGTTGAGCCTGGAGAAGGCTCCAGGGAGACCTAATAGCAGCCTTCCAGTGCTAAAAGGGGGCCTACAGGAGAGATGGGAAGGCACTCTTTATGAGGAAGTGTAGTGACAGGAAGAGGAATAAAGGTTTTAAGCTGAAAGAGCGTAGATTTTGATTAGATGTCAGGAAGAATTTTTTTCACTGTGAGGGTGGTGAGGCACTGGAACAGATTGCCCAGAGGAGTTGCGGATGCCTCATCCTGGAGGTGTTCAAGGCCAGGCTGGATGAGGCTTTGAGAAACCTGGGCTAGTGGAAGGTGTCCCTGCCCATGGCAGGGGGATTGGAACTCAATGATCTTTAAGGCTGCTTCCAACCCACACCATTGTATGACTCTATTCTATGATTCTATACAGTGGTCCACCAAGTAAGGGCTCCCTGGCCCCTCTGTCCACCTCCTCCCCCATCACTGCCTGCTGAGTGCAAGCAATGTGTGTGAACATCAAAAAGGCATACAATTACTCCATGGAGGAAACACTGGAGTCTTCTGTCATTTCCATGGATTAAATAGGCTCATAGGAGCACCAACGAGCAGCACAACCAGTGCAAGGATAAGAGTAGATGATGAAGCCATGGGAAGGGGACAGGACAGAGCAGGAACAAGTCTCTCACTCTGGGCAGCAGCAGCAAATCACCCAAGTGGCTCAGCTGCTCATGAAAGAGCATTCGGAGATTGCTGAAATGAACTGGAAGCTCATTATACTGGAAGTAAAAGATGTAAGGTAACTACATGGAAAAATATGAAAAATCACAATACTTCAGCTAGGCTCTGCAACATGGATTTTCCACACTAAGCTTGAGTGAAAAAGAGGTGCTGAAATGCCAGTATATGTAAAAAGACTTCAATATAATGTATGGGGAAGGATCCACAAAACCAATCTTTAAAGCCTGATACTTCACCACTGGCACTGTAGGGTGTCTGCAGAAGTATCTTTCTTTCTTCCACAGATATGAGCAAATATAGTTCAGCACTCCAGGGGGCTGATATGAAAGGCAAGGTGAAACCCTTCCTTCAGTGCTATTTTTCTGCCTGTAATCATACTCTAATCTAGTTCATCTTCATCAAATATGATTGGGAGGGGGGAATATAAGTGCATTTGTCTCCCCTGCCCCTGCAAAATGGGTATTACTGGAATTCACATGAGCTGGATCTGCACTATGTGCTCCTTGCATCAATTTTAATTCATTTTTTAAAAGATATTGCTTGCACAAATTACACGAATGACAGGATAGAAACGAATGGCTGCACACTATCTTGCAAGGGCAGGTGATTTCGTCAACTCGGTCTGTTGGTATGATTAACAAACAATCAATCAAAGTTCACCAATTTCATCTCAGTACTTCGCCTGAAGATACTGTGAAAGAGGTAGTGTATCTACCTTGAACTTGCTGTAATTTTAAACTGCTTCACTTTATCACAGCTCTTCATCTGAATGACTGGTGCCAGGAATTTGCCACTGTAGAATTAATAACATACTGACACTTTCAGACCCTCAGTCTATCTTTGAAGTTTGAAAGCAATAAGAAGGAACAGAGTATTTTACTTAGATGTGATGACAATTTGTCTAAAGCCACACTTCTCCAAATGTAAACAAAACTGAAAGTACACATTTTGTCAGTAATAAATAGATTCAATTTGCTTGGCCAAGTGTAGAGGGCCAGATGGTATTTCTGGCCTCTCCACAAGGGCTCTAGGGCACAGAGGAACAATATCAAGGGGTCTCTTTCCTTCATAATTAAAATTGGTGGAGATGAACTGCTCTCTCCCAGGGCAGGTGATGGGTAGATGGAACCATGGGTCTAACTCCCTCTCGGAAAACTTTAGCTGTGATCCAGGCTCTAGTTTGATGTTGCTACCTTGTACTGGGGGTGGTTTCTTTCTCCCTCAGTGTGCCTGCACGAATGGATCCCGCTGTACCCCTGAAGGTGTCAGCACTACTCATAGGAAGAATAGCCCCAGAATAGGACCAGAAGGAAACCCAAGCAAGATTTAGAGTCAGCAGCTATGAACTTCACAGGGTGCCTGCTGCCGCTCAGTTACTGCGAAGTACAGACAGTATGTGCAATTCCTTCAGTGGGCCTGCTTCCCCTTGCCAAACATCCATTCTGACAGTTCTTACTGCAAAAATGAATGTGGGATTTTACTTGAGTTTAAGCCAAGATGTCCTACTGCTCACATGCAGCCTTCTGAGCAAAGTTCTCCATAAGGGTGGGACTCTCAAGCTGCCCTGTCTTAAGTGAAGCTGCAGGGCAAAAACCACCTGAAAGCATCCAACCCTCCACTGCCCTTCCCATAGTCTTCTCTAAAGGACAAAATAGTTATTCCTACAACTGACAGAAATGACTTGTGGGGAGGTATCACGGCAGGCTTCAAACCACATTGGGTATATCTCTAGTCCCTATACCTAGTCACACATAGCTGAACACAAATGCTCTCAAAGATAGCAATAGGAGTGAGCCTTCACTGTCAGCATCCTTATACACAGGTTAAGGTTATGCATATGCTAAATTTGGGATGCTGGTACCTCAGAAGCATATCTGAGCAGAAAAGTTTCACTATTAAAAGAAATTTTCAATTTATGTCCACTTTCCATGCCATCTTCTTTCACCTTCTTTCCCAAATCCCTCTCTCTCTTTCCCCAAATTACCTATCCCTATACCAATAATATTAGTGAATGCTTCACACGTAGCTATATCTTTTCCAATACCTTTGCACTAACAAGTACATAGCAGTAACAGTGAAGAACATGAAAAGTCAGAGGGACAGTACTCTTGTCTTACAGCAATGCCTTACAAGAGTTGAAAATCACTGCTAATACAGCTTGATCATCCTCCTGAAAGCAGTATCCAGTAAGTCTGATGACTCTTGGACAGCAATATACTTTTTCCCCTCGTAATTTATTCATTGCAGAGTCTAATCCTGATGCTGATAAGCCAACATCCAATCAGCAGAAGAACATAATTATGTTTGAGGACAAGACTAAGAAAGCATGCCAAAGCCATTTCGTGCTTTGTCACAAATGATTCCAACATTGTTTTGTTTTATTTCTCCCTGGAAGGTGAATGCTAATGTCTAATGTTTCAACCAGAGAAGTGTATTAAATGTAGTCTTTTCTCTATTGGTATTATTAGTCAAGGATGTTTTATGGCTTAAAAACATGGATAATCTGCATTAAAAATGAAAGAAATGGTGGGAAATGCTCTGCCTTGCAAGGGTGATGATAGGAAGAGGATGTATGGTTTCATTACAGTTGTCCATGACTGAAGCCTCTATTAACCTAAACCACAATTAGAGCTACACTGAATGTTAATGAAAATGCCACCGGACTGTATTTGTACCTGGAGGACTGTCCTGAAAACCTTCTCTGTATTTCAATGTACGTGCTTTCTGGGGGGCTCAGTGGACTAAAACACCCACATACACACAAGATTTTGAAATTCTGCTATCTGCCATGACCATAATTTTCAGCCTCAAAACTGTAGTGATAATGTCTGGGGCAGGAAGGAGAGAAGTGACATCAATTAAGAATTAATGCCTTGGTCAGAAGGGAAGTAGTTATTAGACATGGTTGTCCCATGGCATAAAGTTCACAAAGAAAGTGTCGCATCTTCCATCCAACACTGACCATACCATGAACCGTGCTAGAGTGATCTTCCCATCGTTACTCAAGAGTTTCAGTGATTTGTTGTCAATATCTGGAATTCTTTACAAGTAGCTGCCTAAGTATAACAAAAAATAGCATGAGGTAACTATCTCAATGTTTTGATCCAGGAAGTTTCAAGGAGTCATTTATATACAACAATTGAATGAAGTCTGAGATTACAGACCCATCTTCAGCCCTTTGATCTGGTGTGCATTAGTTAATTACCTAACTCAAGCAGCTGCTATTTTCCAGAGGAAAGAGAGGGTTTATAACAACCAGAAAGGAAGGAAGAAACAAATAAAACAAGAAGATCAGTGAAGAGAAGGAAACAGTATTGGGCAGCAAAACAGATACTATTAAATATTGAGAGTATCCAACATCAGGAAATAGTGCGCAAGACATCAGAAAGGTCTTTGGAGGTCAGGCAGAGGATATTTCACTTAAATTGTACAAAGTGAGCAAGACCATCTTGGACAAAATAGAATCAGCATTGCAAGCATCCAAAGTTTATTTTATCATTCTGATTCAACCAAGATGTGACAAGAGGAGGGCAAAAACCAGAACAAAAGACAACCCAAAGGCTTGAAAAGATAAAAAGGCAAAATATATGTGCATATAGAAATCTTTAGCAAATATCATCTTCATAAAACTAGCAATGCTGTCTATTAAATTGCCTAAGGTATTTCACAGATCTTAGGTCATTTTGTAATTATCCATTATCTTCATCACTTGATCAGCATTTTTGGCATTGTCCAATTAGTTCCAAATGCAACAGTATACTTTGCATAGATGTAGAATTACATTTTTATACTGAGATATCAGGCAGTTAAGATTTATTAGTGAGATTTTTCTTATGTAAGTGCTTCAGGTTAAATATGGGATTTCCCAGAGTTCAGAGCCTGCAGCAGCACTCACTGAATAAAAATTTTTATGTCATGTATGTTTAGGGTAAACATCATGATCTCAGTGATCTTAAAAAAAATAGAAAAGACTGTTTTATTACTGCTTTTTTTTTAGAAACAAAATTGTTTCTAATTTAAGAATTTATTTCTGCCCTGCATTACATACATGTTGATTTGGAATTGCTTCTGATCTTTGTGAAGAACTTTTGAGTTGATCTGGTCCTTAGAGCTTTACAAAGAATAAAACTGTTGACTTCTAGTAGTTATGTTTTAGCCATAAGCTTTTTTTCACATTTTTAGTCAATTGCACTAAAAATCACACATCTTTTAAGAAAGCAGTTCCTTGAGCAGTTTGGCACAGGTTTCACTAAATAGCAATGAACATTTAAAAGGTGCATTTGGGACCTTTGAAATGTATTAGTATACAAATGCAGCCATTTAATGTTAAGGGAAGGGGAGGAATATTGCTATCTTGTTACTGAGCAAAAGAAGATCACAAAACTAAGAGAGTTTTTTTGAGAGAAAACCTGCCATCCCAAGAATAAGAGAGATAATTTATTCACCTGGGTTACTCAAGCACAGACAGACAGCTTCTAAAACCTAGTTCTGCTTCGGAGGTCTACACTGTGTTTTTCACACCCAGGAATTAAGCATTTGTTTTTATCACAGCAAATGGAATAACGCATATCACAAACAGCATGGTGCATATGAGAGAGCTTCTAATCACAATGACTAATTTACCATTGCTAATTAAAATTGGAAGAAACCAAGAACAAACAAGAAACTTGAATTTATTTTAACAAAATCACACATCCCATTTTGGGTGAAATCATTAGACTTTTTAAACTAGTGACTGATTTCCAAAATTATATAAATGGGTAATTGTTAGATGAGGGGTAAAAAAAATACTGGGATGAAAAAAAAGTCTTAAGGCTAAGAAACAGGTACTGGAAAAAAATTTCCATGGATTAGGCACAACAGTTCTAAGTATATGCCTAAGCAACTAAGAGGTCCCTGTCAAGGACCAAGCCCCCAATGGGCTTGACCATCTTCAAAAGAAATCAAAATGAGTGTGTCTGTCTTAGAGAGCTTACATGTGCGAAGAGGTGAGAGAGGAGGAGAAAGAGGGTGAAATAACAGGGAAAGGGCATAGCAATGACCAGGCTGACAGCTAACCAAGTCAGCACACCAGCAAACCATTGGTTTTATAGCATTGCAACAGAAGAGGTGGTTTTAAGGAAGAATCTGAGGGGAAACAAGCTCCTCCCACAAAAAAAAAAAAAAAAAAAAAAGAGAAGAAAAAAATAATGGGGAACAAAAAAAAAAAAAAAAAAAAAAAAAAAAAAAAAAAAAAAAAAAAAAAAAATAAAAAAAAAAAAAAAAAAAAAAAAAAAAAAAAAAAAAAAAAAAAAAAAAAAAAAAAAAAAAGGTTTGCAAATACTTATGGGGCACATCACCAAATAAGAGCTGTAAGAAACACAAGAATGCTTAAGGTGGTCTTAGAGCTGGCATGATAAAGGTGGTAATTCATATACTGCTAGAAGGACTTTGGGAGCAAAGTGAAGCATCTTAAAATCCAGTTAAAGGAATGAATATCAATACAAATGTGAAAAGTCGACGGCAAGAAATGTTACAGTAAGTGACAAAAGCACTAATGAAAGAGAAAAACAAAATTCCTAAGAATGAAAGTAATTAATTTCCAGAAGATGTAAGTGTCATAAGACAAAGCAAGTTACTTTCCCTCTTATGGGAGAAGAAAGGATCCATCTCCACCAAAACCTAACAAGGTGTGCTAGAATGGGACTAATGTACCCCAAGACCTTGGGGCATCATCTGTCCTGCTTGGAGTCTGCAGAGTCTCCAGACCACCATAAACAGAGGTCTCAGGACTTCCCAGGGATCAGAAGGAAAGTGCTTCTCTGGGCTGAGAAGCTGCCTTCAGTGAATGGCTGTTTTATCTCAACATTTTATCAAGTGCCTGTCAGTGATGTTCCCCTGTAATTGCTGCTCTGGAAAGGGCTGTACAAAAGCTTGCAAAGGTCTGTACTGAAAGAGCACTTCCCTCTTATCTCATGTAATGCAAAACATCGCCTGCTTACATTAATTCTCCATCACTTGCTTAGGTGGAGGGGTGTGCTGATAAACAAAACAAAAATAAACAGAGGAAATGTCTGTGGGCTAAAGAGAAGCTTTTCTGAGGCCAAGCTCTAGAAAAATACACAGAGAGTCTGGGACATTACAGACCGGTAAGCTTTATGTTGGTTCCATGGGAAACACAGGTAGCAATGAAAACAGAAGAAAACACTTAAACAGCACTAATTTTAGCTTGTAATCACACATCATATGTAAAGACAAAACCCCCTTCATAAAGACTTATGCAATTTCAGAGCTTGCTGGCAGCTACAGTTTTCTGGCGACTGAAAACCAGTCCAGTGTGAATTGCATAACAAGTGACTGCATAAAATCCATTCACCAGGCCTCAAAATCCAGGCACTGGTCCTGAAATTCAGTACAAAGTTATATCCAGCCTGGTGAAACCACAGGCTGCCATGGAAAGAGCTGCTCTCGCCTCCCACCAGTCTCCTCCCTAGGAGTACTTCATCAGAAGTAGTAACCATGCAACCACAGCACCAACTGGCACAATGACCTGCCTGACAGAAGATTAGTCTGCCAAAACTAGGTTTTCTATCCAACCAGTTGGCTGCACTGACTCACTCTGAACTCACACATTGCTCAACCCAGTACAACATAAGCCAGGGAAACAGATGAGACGGAGGAAGTGTGGGACTGCCCCTCCTGAATGCAGCCTCTACTCAAACCACGTCATGTGCAAAGCCAAGCTGCATGCTGAGATATTCATAGGGGCTAGGGGAACAATAAGTCAGTCTCTGCAACTATTTAATAACTGAGTTTTATCTCAAAGAAAGTACCATTTTCTTACTGCAAGTATGACTGAGAGGTTTGCAATCTAACAGCCATTAGAAAGCAAAGACTTCAGATCAATATGGAGGTCTTGAAACCTGAACCTAAATGCAAAGCAAATATATATTTCAACAGAGAAGGTGTGGCTGACTACATCTAAGGAATTAATTTCACTTTGGGAGAATGCTCCAGGACAATACTTTCATACATTAATCGACAAGGTTAGCAAATTTAGCTCAGTGTAACTAATGAGCCTGCCATGCCTTCAAAGACAAGGTATCTTCACGAGCTGCATGTGTCTGAGTGGAGAGGAGACACCTGCAGCATCCAAAGGACATTGCTGTACCACTCCAACAAGTGCTGCTAGAAACCCTTCCAAAAGTATGGCTCTGTAGACTGGCCACAAATAACAAACCTCAAGGAAATCTCAAGGAAAAACATTAAACAGTTAAAAGGGCTTGACAACTTGCTCGTTAGAGATAGAGACTAAAAGGCACACTAAAATAACCACGCAAAACCAGAAGAAAAGCAAATGTAATTTGAAGAATTAGAATTATTAGAACTAGGATTGGAAGTAGAATTAGGCCCAAGCATATAAAAATCACGAAGTGGCAGAGATTAACAAGATTGCAAACAAACCAAGGCAAGAGAGAAGTCTTCACAGTTCAGGTTACTTGTGAAATTATCGCCTTAATTTCCATTTTTTGAACATCTGAGACATATTTTTAAGGGACTTTTATTAACAGACACTAAGGTTGGTCTGAATCAGTCGCAAGGTTAATTACCTCTGATAAAAGGAATGAGGTGCATGAGAGAAGATAAATTCCAGTTATCAAGCAGCAGAGATATTTTTATGAGCGAGCAGTGTTCAGCCTGGATGACTGTAGTTGGGTATAAAAGCAGACAAATCACTGTTCAGGAATTTTTTCCTGCACTATATCTAGTGTAAGATATGCTGGCCAGCCAATAAGCTATTTAGGATTTTCTTTATCAGCAGAATCCATCTTCGATTCAGGTACAAATCAAATACTTTGTTATGCGTACCACTAAAATACATCAGTATGGAAAATATACAGATGACTATAACAGGTCATTAAAATATCCCAGAAAAATCAATTCAGAAACAAATTTAGACTTTGCAATACTGTGTACCTCTGATGACTAGCAATGCATTAACTTAGTGAAAATCTATGTAAATGAGTGATAAAGATCCCCAAAATAAAAAGGCTTAGAAAAATTAAAAAAAAAAACAAACCCAAACAAAAACAAGTAGTCTAAAGTGTTCCTTTTCTTTATCCCTTCTTCTTGGGTGTAAAGGGTCTGTTTCTGCCACTTGCCAAGCATGCTTCCCAAATGCAAAATGCCTGCCAACAGATGAAACATTACAGCTGACAGCATCCAAGTTTTTTGGGGGTTTTGTTTTTTTTTATTTTTTATTCACTTGGGGGAGTTATCACACAGGCGTTTGCCTCTGGCAACCTATTCCAGTGCCCGCTGTGATAATGTCTCATTTTGATACAGGCTAGCAAAAATTATTCATAGTTTACATAGGCACTATCTCATGGTTTTCAAGGTCTGATTTTGGATGTAGTTAATAGAAAACATGGATCCCTTTATTCCTCTTTCTTTAGTTGTCAGTCACCATCATACATTTCTCTGCTGCAAGCCCTGCCTCCACCTTCTCTAAACCTCATTAACACGTTCTCCAAAGGGAAAGAGCCATGGAACAACAATCTCCTCACACTTGATTTATGCTGCTGTCTACCTCTTCTTAAAACAATCTATTTCACTTGGCAGATTAGGTTTGCATGACATGGAAACTCAATGATATGATTTGCAAATGAAGTAAATTATAAAGAGAACTTCAAATTAGCACACACAATGTGGTACTCTCCCTGCTGTAGTAGAGGGGTATTAATTTTGTATCCTTGGAAGAAGTAGCTAGTGGCCTTTTTTGATATTTCCTACAGGTGACAGCAGGATCACGCTGGAGCTCATCCTTCACATTTCTCCCCACTTTTGTGTTATGCAGACAACCCCCGTGCTTCAGCAGTGGGCTACCCACCACAGATTCTTTCTAAGCATGTCTCCAAAGCAAGACTCCTCCAGCCTTTTCAGTTCTTCCCAGGGAAACAACACCAGCATGCATTCTCACATGCCACCTGCCCTCTGTGAAATGTCTGAGCATCATATGCATTGCCTGCCAGAAGCATCCTTTAGCACACAACACCGAGTCCCAGCCACAACCAGAAGAGAACCAGCTCATGTTTGCATGTCCTGTAAAGCACCTGTCCCACTTTTCCTTCCCCCAGACTTCCTTCTCTAAAGCCACAGCCTACCTTTTATATATCCCACATGCTTTACGACTCAGATGTTTACCTGCTTCCATTTTCCACCCCTTCCTAGGCTCTACACTTTGGAAGCAGAACTGTCACAGATTCGCTCTGCAAAGGATGACTTCTCTCAGCTCCATCATCAGGAGACAGTGTTCGCTTGAACCGAAAATAAGTATGATTAAACAGAAGAAACTTGATTTCAGCATTACAGTGCATTTTGATTTTATTATAGCATTTTTAAGCCATACTTTATTTTAAAACTGAAGCACTCAGATATTATTGACTGCTCAGTGGCACACTGAGTATAAATAGCACTAGTGAATGCATCACAGAGCTCTGTAACTGCAAAAAAGTAGATAATAATTATGGTCTCTGCCCTTTATCAGTGTTTACCCATTTTAGCATGTACACTGATAGATACTCTTCACAGAGCACCAGGAGAGTGAAAACTCCTGCAGAGTCTCTGGCTTCCTATCACTGCGATGTTGCTGGAATCTGATGCAGTAGGGCCAATAATACTGTTGAAACAAAAAAATCTTCCTGGAAGCAACATGTAGAGATGGAGGGAAAGAACAAAATTCAAAAGCTATCCAAATGTCAGTGTGTAAAATGTGTCAAAAGTGTCAAGAAGAAAAGGACGATTCCTGCAATAAAGAGGAAGGAAGAATCCCTTGCATTTTAAAACTTCCTTCTTCCAGCTTCCAATTCAGTGCACTGACATTCCTGGATTATGTAACCTCCTCAGTGATTGCACTTCTGTGATGAATTAAATATAAAAATGAATGACTGAATCAATACGGATATTAATGACAATAGTACAGGCTAGCAAAGAAGCGAAATCTGCTGAAAAGGACAGCATTGAAGTAGTCGAGCAATCCTTAAAATTATCAAAGCACTAAGTTGCAGAGTTAATAACCTCTCCAATGAGGTTTTCTTATTTCACATTGTCAAGATCATGAAGAAAGGCACACTCTTCCTTCATATTTTTAAGACTTTCTTTGCAGCAGTAACAGCCACAATTTTCTCTTTAAATTAAAGCTCAGATTTCAGAACCAAATTTTGTGGCAAAGGATGAAATCTGAAAATGCGCAATTTAAGAAAACAGAAGACTTCTACCAAATTATCTACCACATTTGTGCTAGGAAGTCAGCATTTTTTGCAAAGTCTTAGACACCTTTCTAGAAAAGATTATTTTAACACAGCTCTAATCATAAAATGATACCAGATTTTATTAGGCATGTTTCTAATTTGTGATATGCATAAACTGCTCCCCAAAAATTATAAGCAGCTTTCCAAAAAGAACTGAATCCGTCTGTGTTTGTTCAGAAAGATACATACATCTACTCAAATCTCAGTTCAGATAGAGCTTTACGACTGTGAAAATATGGATGCTTCTTAAGTTTCTGCTTAACAGCATAGCCAAGAACCAATGTTTCAAACAAAGCTCTGGCTACGACCTGCCAGAAATAGTGAACTTTACTGCCTTCAAGCAACTGTGGTCTGGAAAGCAACACTAACCAACATCTATCACCGTCAAACTTTTCAACAAGAACACATTCTTCCTTTCTCAGATTTTCCTTCTTGCTATCCTTTCTAAAGTTGAATGTCCCTTTTCTTCTGCCCTTTTCCCATAAAGCCCATGGCCCTGCATGACAATGTGCTACTGATCCTCAGAACATGAGACTAAGTCATCACATGGGATGGAGTGATCCCTCTAGTTAAAGTAAGGAAGACAACATATTTTTGAAGGCCAGACTTCTTGAATAAACACATTTCTTTGTAATTTCGCCAGACATAATACCATTGTGGTGCCAGCATAAAGTCAGAAGTTAACACTGCCTTTTGCCCACCACTTCACTTTTATCTTAGTCATAATCCTGTAATGTATGCTGGAAATGCATGCTGGAGCCTTCATTTCTGTGCTGGTCGCTATAAGCTTTGAATGGTAACACCTATGCTGGAGCAGCTCTTGAAGAACTGCAGCCCATGGGAAGGACCCACACTGGAGCAGTTAATGAAGAACTGTATAGGACACAGGGAAGGAGGGACCTGATGCCGGAACAGGAGAAGGGTGAGGAGAAAAGAGCAGCAGAGACAAAGTGTTATGGACTGATCACAACTCCCATTCCCCATCCCCCTGCACCATTCAGGGGGTGAAAGAGGTAGAATAGGAGAACTTTACCCTCAGAAGAAGAGGGTGGGAGAAAGTGATTTTAGTCCTGTCTTTGTTTCTCATTCTTCACTTTGTTTTTAATTAGGAATACATTAAACTAATCTTCCCCAAGTTAAGCCTTTTTTTGCCCATGATGGTAACTGGTGAGTGATCTCCCTGTCCTTATCTCAACCCATAAGCTTTTCATCATATTTTCTTCCCCCATTCTGTTGAGGAAGGGGAGTGAGAGAGTGTCTGGGTGGGCATCTAACAGCCATCCAAGGTCAAACGCCCCGATAACAGGGAATAAACCCTACAAATGGGAAAGGACCCAAAGAATAAATTCTATAGCATCGTGCCCTTTATTTCAACTCCAGTTCTCAGTGAGCACAGAACAGGACCGTGTGTGCCGAACCACTGCCTGTCTGATGGGGGCCCCAGTCCTGCCTCTGCCTTTACCACTTGGAAGAAAATTCAAACCCAAACTGTGAAAACAAGTAAGGGAGAACACATTTCCAGTTTGGGGGTTTTCCGTGTTATCTTCATGTGGTGTTCAAACTAACCAAGGTGATTATTACCAACAAACAAATAGCAGTTACATCCCAAGGAGCAGCAAACAATGAATTTTCCAGGCAAAATATACAAACACTTTTCAGCAGGTGGATTACTTCACAACTGCATAAGTGTAACATTTTGGGGGCAGATATGTTGTTGCAAATCTCCAGTAATACCAGCAATGCTTTGGCTGTGTGTTTTTTTCAATATCAATATCGTGTTTTGAGGGAAATCTTCGGGACTATTTTAGGGAAAGGAAGGAATGGACATCTAAAGATCCTGAAAGCTGCAGATCTTTAAATCCTCCTTGCAATGGAACATAGGATCAGTGACACTATTAGGCATGAGAATGTTTGGTTTGAGGAAGTTATTTCAAACTGAGTCACATGTTTTCTGGTCAAGAAGCTCCACTTCAGAGGGCATGAACTAACAGCATATTGGTTGCTCCATGCAGGTTTTTTCTCATTGCTTTTTCCAGAGAAGTATTATTATAGAGTGGCATATGTGAGAGGGTACCTCTGTATCTGCTACCTTTAGCAACAACCAGTCAGTTTCCATCAAATTTGACAGAAGGTGGAAGTCAAAAAGCTAGTAAGTTCCTACAGTGTTTTTGAAGACAGGTATCAGAGCAGAATCACTGAGAGAAAAGATAAATGTTGAGTTTGGCTTTCAACACACAAAGAAGAATCCACTCATAACAGATATTATAATAAAGACTAAAAATTGCCTTTACTGACCATTCAGACAATCAGATTTCACACCTAGATGCAAGGGGATCCAAGTGACATACACATGCACATCCACACCCACAAATCTAGTGAACCAAGCTTCAAAAGTTTCTCCATTCCCAAACCTATTTGAATACTAAAAATCAATATGAGTTTCTTTCCTTTCTTCAGCAACAAAAGCACTTTAAACTCACTTTCATACTGTTCATATTTGGATTGACTTCAGAAAGCTGGGGGACAGCTTCAAAAAATAAAAATATCAAGATGTCAGTTAGCAATCCCTGATGCAGCTTCCGTTTGCCCTGAGGAGAAAGTAAGTGGGTGTGCAAATGCAAAATGTAACATTCCAAGTAATCTGTTTGAGGCATAACAGCATTTGCCATACTCATTCAAAACCGCAGATATTTCCATGGAGAATACTACAGGACAAAAAAGACAAATCACTCCACTGCATACCAAAAGCCTCTCCGTCTCTGCAGTAAAAAACTGGTGCAAACACAGGGATACACACCAGGATGACCTGCATGTATTGCTTCCTATAAATGTTTAAGTAAATACAGGGTTTGCATCTGAATTCCAAACTCATGCTGCACACTGCCGTATGAAGAGTCTCTTCTTCCATACAAACTTGCAGCAGCTTAAAACAGATTCGGAATCTGGTAATTTATGCCACTTTATGCATTTGCTGACAGGAATATAATTCTACAATTTTAAATGGTTTCCTGGGGTCTCTATGGCATATCGCCTTATAAAATGGGGTGTCAGTCCTTTGCGATGCAAAAGGGCATTAACACTACTATATCAAATGTGCGGTGTCAACAAGTAAATAATTGGGAAGAGTTGATGAGCTGAAAATTGAACCTACCTTTCAGTACAGCTGGAAGCTCGACAGGCTTGATGGTTACCATAGTAATCCTGTGGCAGTTTCAGATTTATTGCCTTGTACTGAACGGTTATAAAGGTTCTTCAGCTACCTTCTGCACTGTTTCCAGAGTCAAGAGGAATGCTATGATAAATGTCCACTATCCAAAAGATATATTCAAGGGGATGCAAAGCGGTACTTTAAATGCAAATTACATGCTTTTTGCCCTTTTTAGAATATTAAAGAGCAATTTCAAAGGAATGAAAACAAAGAACTCTGACCTCTGACACCATGATTCTTTGCTGCACAGATCACAATTTTCAGTGGGACTGGCTACTGCATATTTAAGCAGCGTGAAACTGAAAATGAGATAATAAATTCCACTAAAGATAGTCTGAGTAATGCATTGATTATGAAAATAAGCATACAACTGAGCAATTACTGGAACAGGCAGTCACGGGGTCTTGTTTAGTATATTTAGATCATTCTGTAACCATTAGAAATTAAATTATTTCATTATATCTAATTTACATCCCTTCACATTTTCAGTAACACAAAAGAATATTGCTACGTAGAATAAATATGATGAACCATTAGTATTCCAATATTCACACGCTACACCTTAAAGAGTGTACATTAATATTACCAGATTGCATTAGATTTTAGTTTACCTCCACAGTCGGCTTTAAAGGAAAACACTGATAATATGCCTTTTATTACTACACTAAATATTGCTTGCTGCTCTGTTCAGCCATGTCTTGAAAAGAGCAACTTCTAGTCTTGTTAGTAAACATCACAATTCATGAAATATTGCATTATATTTTACTGGATTGTTTGCATCCATAATTCTATTTAATTTCATAGCAATAAAAGACTGAAGGAACACAGGCTATCTTTCTTACCAAGTGCAGAAGCACCATGCACTAATTTGTGTATTAGCAATTCCCATGAGAATACTATGTTATTGATTCTGCCATCTAAATTCCACTGCTTAACAGGAAGGATATTGTGTGTAGGATTAATAAAATTATTTCCTCAAGCAATATTTTTTTGAAGCATTGGTTGTATACTTCTACTTCAGAAAAGCTTCTCACAAATGTACATTACAATGTGAAAACAAAATAATTCTGTGGTGCAACATAGTAAATACAAAGGAATATGTACTGTATGACAACAATTCTGTAATACACCTGTGGATTAAAACATCATGATAAAATTGCTTTTAAAACACAGAGGGAGATGCATACTTTATAGATGGCTGGTTCATGCAAAAGGACACAACACTCATCCGGTTAATTGAACCCATTCCCTACTGACATTGTAAGGTACACTATCCCAAAGACAAACAGCACATGAAGCCTAAATCTTGTGATCCTTCTGCTGTAGAAACAGAGCCTCCCTCAAGTGTTCACTTTTATAGACAAATTGAAAAAGCATTATCAGAAGAGTCATCTCTTGTAAGAAAAATAAAGGGGGGATTTTTTCTGGCTTGTTGTATCACAGAAACACCAGGACACCCTTACGCAAAGTTCTCCATAAGAGATGGTTACACTTGAGCAGATGCCATTTATTTTCATTAAATCTAGGCTGCCCATTCAGGCTGCTGGGACTTCATAGACAGCTCCCCACAAAACACCCCACCAGGAGAACCTCTTAGCCTTAAATCAAGCATATCTTGAAACAAATATAAACAGAAACAGAAGAACTTGTAAAAAAAAAAAAAGGCAGAAGAACAAAGCAGGTACAATAAAAATCTCTAAAAAAATGCAACTGTTCCCTCTCTGCCAGGCCTGGTCTGGCTGCAGCTAAAGCACCCTAAATGAGATGAAGGGTTCATCAAGTCAGGCCATGGCTCCTGCCTCCTTAATGTTTAAAAGCATTACACCGCATGATTTTTAATGACTCTGTATGCAGACAACAGGACAGACTGAAGGGGGTTCTATATCCAGCAGCAGCATCTCTGGCAGTGGCTGCAGGCTGTCATGTGGCTTTGGAGAGGACACTGACCGGTGTGGGTGTACCAGCCCACACACCAGCTATGGGAGATGCATGCTCTGCCATATGGGCAGCAAACCATGTCCCCTCATCAACTGGAGCCACGCTACTTGCTGAAGTTCGTCACAGGGTTCCCACACTTCCTTTCCATGTCCTCAGGTTCTCCTCCAGCAGCAAAGGGTGTGCAGGAGGTGAATAAGACTGCATCCTGGTCTTCTACTTACCTGTGGGATCCACATGCTGACCTAAGATCTGATCCTCATGGTTTAC
The DNA here is from genome assembly GCA_013400615.1 of Syrrhaptes paradoxus. NCBI lineage: Eukaryota > Metazoa > Chordata > Aves > Pterocliformes > Pteroclidae > Syrrhaptes > Syrrhaptes paradoxus. Next base: position 80,102 of record VZTO01021996.1, on the reverse strand, counting down.
ACATAGACCCAGAGGCATTAGATCTACAATGCTACAACTGTTGATTAATTGTGTTTCCATCCATTAATTGCTGTGCAATGGGAAGGAGGTCCTTGCATCCTCTCTACCTGCACCATGCAAACCCATGCAGAATCACAGTCTCACCTATCGTCCTAATGGCTTTCTCCCTCCTTTAGTAAAATATAAAGCTACACAGCCCATAATACACGGGGTTTCTTACTGAATGTTATTATCTTTTTATAAAGTGTGTTGTGTGGAAGGATCTAAAAGTTTTCCCTCAACAACAAAGCCTGGTTAATGCTCCCAAGGAATGACAGGTTCAATGCCACATGATTTCTTCCTAAGGAACAAGTCCCAGAAAATTCACTTCTCAGTAGCTCACTGAGAAGCACAGAATCAGGCCTTGTTAGAACTGAAGGTTAGCATTAATAAAATATAAGGAGTAGAAACAGATCAAATATGTAAGATTCAACAGCCGGTAGTCAATGAATGAATGTTGCTCGTCAGACATCATTAAATGTTGTTCTAATCACCCTTAACAGGGAATATTTCAATGCACTATATTTTAAGTCACAAAAATATTTATTTCTGTTGTCTATAAAAATTATTAACAAACATACATGCAACTAAATATTTATTTTTTTCTCCTTACTTCTCCCTGCCAAAAGCACATCTATTTTGCAAAGGGCAGGAAGGGATCAGGGATCAATTCCCCTTATTGACTGTACACACCAGCCAATGCCGGGTCCTGTTCTCTGTGACAGCAATGTGACATTTCTAGGCAGCAATGCCTGCTGACATCATGAGTCATTTTAATGTCATTTTCTGTAGCTCATTTATCAACAGCCATTTAAATAATGAGGCTGTGAAGAAAAACAGAACTCAACAGACCCCAGCCTTTGCTCATAACTTTGCCCACCCTTCACAGACTTGGGAAAACCCAGTGCTAGACTTGATGCAGAGCTTGCTACAGATCAGCAGTCTCATTGAAACATTGTTTATCATGCTGTAGCTAATAAAAATAATAATGTTTTGCACAGCACATGCAATCACAAGATGCAACGCGAATTGAAATGAACTGACAGTAGGACGCAGCCTTTGCCTTGCATCAGAGGCTGTACACAAACCATTAGCTTTTTCTTCTGCAGGAAAAATGCTGAGGTGAGTGAAAAATGCTAGCTTGTGGGTATGGTGCTGCTGACTAGTTAAAATATTTTGGCTAGGTTGGTACATGTCAGTACTGACATCAGATTTGGACAGGGAGAAACTGTCAGTAATAAGAGAGCTGAGCAGCAAAATGACACCAGCGTCCTGTTAGAGAAACCCTTCACAATATTTTCTGGTGCTACGGCTCCAGAGGATGCTACTGAGGAAGGTGGCCCATGAAGCAAAGAGAAAGGCACAGAGATCTCTTCACACACACACCTACCAAGAAGGATCTTATGACCAATGACTGTTCCTGTAGAAAGCTTTGTGATACGGAAAACAGCCATGGGACCCATCTCTTCTCTATCACAAGACCTGAGGAGTTCTTCAAAAGGAGAACAGAACCAAAAACCTCATCCTGCCCAGCAATTTAGGGGTCAGTGAAAGGGGTGAAAAAACAGCAACAAATATATAAACATCAACAAGTCAATAGAAGTTCCTGGGCTAACAGTGACAGGCTAAGGTGTCACTTGCTGGTCCAAATGGCTCATGACCCACTTAAAAAAACAAATAGCAAGATTTGCTCACCGACATGAAATTGAATGTACAGATAGTACGGGAGTCAATGTAAGCCAAAGGCACCTATTTGTGAAAACATAGACAGATGCTGTCCAGCTCTGACTCCAAACTCAGTGGAAAAAATGTACCTTACCGATGGTTTTAAGGTTGTTAACTGACAACTACATTGATGTATCCAGGGCTGTTTTACTGGTATACTGGACTCAGCTATTACTGCCATACCAGAGACCATATGGATACTTCTGTTTCTTTAAAAATGTGACTCAACATAGGCAGAGTCCTTCCCTGCCATTCCTTCCTTCCTAGCAAGTGAACTATGTGGACCTCATGAAAAAATAAGGCTACACAGACCTCATACAAAATGGGGCTTTTGATCATACTTATCAGATCGCTTAATGTCAAGGTGCTTTCCAGTTCACTTGTCACTCCAATGGCATAGAAAGGCTAAAAATGGCAAAACACATCAGTAGTTCATAGGCAGTTGCTGTAAGACAGGAGCCAGGTAACTTTTTCTTCTCAGGTGAGTGGTGATGCAGGTGTACTCAGCAATATTTCTGGTAACACATTTTAGTCAGAGGTGACAGTTTAGATTGGGGAACTGAGACAGTAGAATTTGAGAAGCAATCAGCATTTAAGCAGAGGAAACAAAATTATTTCGCATCAGGCAACTTCTTGGTTTAGTCATAATTCAGCAACTAAAATACCAGCCAAGTTCCAGAGAATTTGCATATTTGTTTCTGCTTTAGATGATGGTGATAGTTGTGATGGAGCAATACGAGTTTGTAACTAGGAAAAGCACAAAAGGCAAGGTGCCTTCATTTCCACCGCTCTGCAGCCATGTGGGATTTTTGATCAGACTTCAAAAGTCTTAGCCTTTGCTGATACAAGTTGAATCAGCATGTAGACGATAAGGGGTGAGAGAATGAATGGGGTACGACTAACTGAAAACCTGCTCAGTTCTGTCTGATTCTGAAAAGATTTCCTAGTAACAGGAGAGTTCAAATCATTCACATTCAAGCCCTGAAAGAGTCTATTTTTTCACATCTTCTTAGCTGAAGTGGGAGAGCAGACTGGAGGAGTGTTAACACTTTCTTTGTTCCCAGAGCCTGAACTTAGCTAAATTTTCTCATGAAAACCAATTGAGGATTCACTTGTTTTTCTTACTGGACACCTTTTTTCCTTTTTATCTAGCATGATTTTCCTTACCAATATCAGCATGCAATAACTGCCCTGAAACAATAAACAATTACATAAACATAAAGAAAATATGCACTGCATTTTTGAGTGCTTTTATTCCATGCTTACCAGAAAACAAAATTTCATACATATATTTTAGTCAGTGTTCAAAATACTCAAGGACCTTATGATAACATAGCTTCAACTTTAAAAAGCCTATTCTGGTGTAACTGATTATGTGACTGAAAAAAAAAAAAAAAGATGGAGTCAGCATTTTGGAATTTGGGTAAATGAGCAGGTGATTTCTGGACTCTTTATAACAGAATTACTCTAGAAGGCTTCAAAAGCCAGCCACTTTATTATCTGTTGATTTCAGTAGAATATAATTTGTTCATATAGGAGAAAGAGAAGGTTTCATACTATGTACAATATATACTTCTGTTGGTTATGACCTCATATTACTACATTGTGCAGTTCCTCTTGCTAATATTAGAAGCAGCATTTGACAAGTGCAACATGATGTAGTTGCTATTCTATCAAGACTATAAACACTAAAACTATTATCTCAGAAAGTCAGAAAAAACTGAATACCTGAAATGTATTACAGGAGTAAGTAAGATGCATCCTGTTCCTCAAAGTGGGTCATTCATAAAATTTCCTCAAAATATTTGTAGGGAATTGTTATTTGTGAGGATAATTTGAACCACGATTAACCTAATGGTACCAAGGAAACCATGATGAACTAAGACACCAACTGGAGGAAACACTGATTCATCTGAATAGCTAACTAATACGCTGACCATCTGCACTCAAGGAGTTGTGATTAAATTCCTGATGCTGATGCTTGAGCTAAGAATCACAAGTGGGTGATATATGTAAAGAGAGAGAAAGAAAAAAAATTATTGACTCTGGTATATCTAGACAGGGACATGGTACTTCTGAGCTGCTGGTCTGCATGTTTGAAAGAGTAGGCGATGATTATAATTATTTAGTTTTATGAAGCAGACTTATTCCACTGGATTAGGACTTTCATTAGGATTTACAAAGATTGTTATTGCTATTCCAGCTTCTCATTGCATATAAACTCATTCTTGAACAAGAATTGTCCTGCCTTCTTCAGAAATGTCAACAGGAAAATATTTTACCCAGCCAGTTGAGAAAAGTGTAATAAAGTAATATTATGCATATCACAGAATCACAGAATGTTAGAGATTGGAAGGGACCTCGAAAGATCATCTAGTCCAATCCCTCTGCCAGAGCAGGAACACCTAGATCAGATCACACAGGAACGCATCCAGGCGGGCTTTGAATGTCTCCAGAGAAGGAGACTCCACCACCTCTCTGGGCAGCCTGTTCCAGTGCTCTGTCACCCTCACTGAAAAGAAGCAATTTCTCATATTCAAGTGGAACCTCCTATGTTCCAGCTTTAACCCACTGCATGTGTCATTATTTAAAAAAAAAAAAAAAAAAGAAACGATTTATTAGTCTTTCTTTACAAAAACCCTCAGAGCATTTTTAAGACAAAGCGTTTGGGTCTTTTTGAGAGTTAGGATGCAAATCAGGACCTTTAGAAATTCCTTTAAGTACTACCAAATATCAAGGTAGTAAACCAAAATAAAGGTAATAGAATTTGACTTAGCAGTAAAGAATTACGCCCATATGAAACATCATGCACATAAAACTCCTCCGGAATGCTAGGGGATGAGTAATGTAACACGAATGAGAAGTCTTCTTTTGCACTTTGTTGTGCCTTGACTCTTTAATATCAGTAGAACAAGACAGTACACAGACTAAGCACAGAGAAGACCCACTTTTTTTACATGTTATTCCTGACCCTGATTCTTCAACATACAATTTTTTTAAAACTTTACAGTGAAGACTCATCTGCACTAATTATTTATGTCACATTATTGATAGAGCAGACCAATTTCCAGTCATTTAATACTATGGGGACACCACACTACTAAAACTCCAGCAATATTTTCTATTGCTAACAAAGAATAAAATCCCAAAAAACCTCACAGTGACATTCAACTCCCAGACACACTAAATTGTTTTTTACAAGTGTTTTCTGTCTATGCATATTTACATGCTACACACTTTTTTCCAAATCTTCAAAATAAGGGTGCAAAACAGTGCCATCTGGACATCCCTTTCCCTTGTACCCATGAGTTTTAAGACAAGCTGGCAAAAACCCATCAGAAAACACAATGCCTGGGAGCTACTGTTCCTTCTCTATTCCAAACAATAGCTGATTCAAGAATAAAATAGAAGCCAATTTTAGCTTGTTAGAGGAACTGCTGAACATCACACGCCAGGCGCCAGGCGTGGAGTGCTTGACTACAAAGGATGCGCCCCGTTGTTATGGTAACTAGATGACAACTTTGGTGCACCGGCACTGTCACCTCTGGGACTGAAATCCAGCTTGTCTGGGGATCTTCACCCTGCCCTGCCCCATCACACCCCTGCTGGATGGGACCTGGCTGGCTCTTCCCCAAAACGAAGCCCAAGCTCCGCGGGGCACAAGCAGGGCATTGCCACCCTCCACTGGGTTTGTCAGACCCTCTCCGCAATACCAGAGCTTGCAGAAGAATACACTGCAGCTGCCAGAACATTAATAAGTATGGTGGAATGACAACTCTGAGTCACCATCTCTAAAGATATCCATGACACCTACTGGCATTTTGGCTGACCTGGATAGCTACATTGAATCCCTCATTTTAAACAGAAATAAAGATGGGCAGCACTCCCCCGCTTATGCAAAAGACGTAGAAGGCATCTTCTCTCTACTAAAAATAGACACTATTCACTCTATCAAGTATTTTGTCTCTTTGACTGATACAATGAACAGTTGATCCAGTCTATCCTCTGCTAGCAAAGGAGTGTTCCCCTATCCTCCTGTGTCCCAGCTCTACCTCCCTCCCTTTTCCCCATCACCTTCTCCATCTGTTCATTTGATTGTTGGTATTTTGGTATCTCTGCTAGAGTTTGGATGGTGGGATCCCTGGGACACAGCAGTGCTGTGTCAAGGGCACCTGAATTGACCTCTACTTCCAGGTATTGTCACAGACAACAGCTTCTAGTGTTTAGTTCAGCATGCCTTAAAAGTACTTTCCTCATACTCTTCCACTGCTTTGCCCCCTAGCTTTGCTGCTGCCATGCAGGAACCTACAATGAAAGGCAAAACTGGGCCTTCTTTGGCCTCGGCCAAGAGCACTTACATGCCCTTTGTGGCAGGTTTCTAGAAAGATGTCCTTCGGAAACAGATTGCCCATAATCAGTGCAACTGCCTGGAACAGGAAAATCAGCTTCCCATTACACACCTGGAAGTCAGGTGCAGCCCACAAGGGATGTCCTGGGGAGGAGACGGCTAGAAAAGAGAGGGTCAGAGTTAACCTGCGCTGCCAGCAGTGGGGAGCACCACTTACGCATGCCGTGGGGTACGCCCGTGCTGACACCATGGCTGCGAGTTAGATGGACCTGAACGAATTTTCAACCACTTAGCCCCAGCACTACCACTGAGACAGCTCAGCATGTGCACAGGGATGTTTCCTTAGCCCCTGCCCCTGTTCTTCTCTGAAGGACCTGGGTACAGTCCAGCAGCCGTTCAGACCCAGTGTGATCTTTCAGTGCTGTCACTGGCAAACAAGTACCACTTGGGCAGCACAGCCCTGGACCTAAACAGCTGATGATCTGAGGATCAAAGGGTACAGCTGCAGCATATATCCTTGTGATGTGAGATGTCCTCAGTAGAGAAAAGACGATGAGTAATTGTCAGAGAGGATGGATAAGGATGGGGATGCAAGACATTTTGTGAAATTCTGCTCTGAGGTATACTTTTAAATATTATGTATTGGCCTTGTTTTTATTTGTGTGAGTAGAAGAAGAAATTCCTTCAAGTTGATGGGTAAGAGATAAGATCATTATAAAGATGATGAACACCATGTGAGCTTTTTCTCTTACCATTACTTTTAGAAACCCCAAAAAAAACGCAGTTACTGTAACCATAAACACATTTTACGTTCCCTGAGCCCCTACATTGCAGCAGAAGCACACACTGCACCAATGGAAAAGCACCTGCTTCTAACAGCATTGCTTCTCTCACAGATTAGCTTCAATTAAACTGTGCTGAATTTTAGAGAAAAAAAAATGCTTTTCACTTTAAGCCTGCTTCTTTGAAAGTGAAAATAGGTAATATTTGAGAAGCACCAAGTGACCCGGCACTGGGAGTGAGGCAGTTGGAGCACTTGTGTCCACCATATTCTGCTGAGTTCCTTGAGGCTAAAGCACCAAACATACAGAAAGCAAAGATTGATTTACATGGACAATTACCAACCCAATCTTTTTCTAAATATGTGTAAATATATAGTAGAAGTGTAGTAGGAAATGTTACAAAACCAAGTTCTGGTTGTGGCACGGTAAGTTAAAACTTATATATATTAAAAGTTCAGCTAAGCTGACCTGCTTCAAGCAGCAACAGCTTCTGCCCACAGGATACTCTGACCTCTGGGGTGCAGCTGATTTTTCCTCTTTAATCTTCCTTTGCTAACACAGATACCACTCTGCTCTTAGCAGAATTTAAGTGATGACCCTGCAAATAGCTGGGAGTCTACACACATTTTTGTAAGAACACAGAAACCTGATACTTGGAGCTGAGACAAGATACAAGTCTCATCTTAAAATAAACACAACTGATAAAAATCAGAGATGGTTTATTTCCCTTTTTTTAAAAAGGGGAAAAATAGGAAAGATGTCTATTTTAAACTTGTTTGGATTTGTATTATTTTACTTAATAGCAGGAAGTTTAGGGGTTTTTTAAATCGGCCTTCTTTCCAGAACAACACATGCTTATTACATTCACCTGCATTTTTCAATTCCCGTGCTCTTTTCTATCCTCTTCCTCTTCCCACTTCTTTCCTGCTATGAGAATTAAATTAATTTTTATCTCTCTGCTGAGGAAAGATTTATAGGGAAAACTCTGGTCTTCACAGCACGCTGTAAGCAGGCCCAGGCTCACTCTGACCTTTCCTGGTTGCTCAACCCATGCTTAAAGCATTCTCTGCCTCTGACTCCCAGTTTCACACAGGGCTATAATAAGTGCAGCATCTTTGTTAAACCTGTGCATCCTGGCTGAAAATGGAAAGGCAGTCTCCAAGACAGGCCCTAGTCCATTAAGAGCAGTAGGATCAGGACCTCAAAGTGTGTTTGGAATTGAATGGGGAGCCACTGGAGCATGTAGAGCATTACCGTGATATGCCCCTGGTACGCCTTCCTCCCCAAAAGACATGTCACGTCACCACATCCAGATGTAAGTTTTAGCAGTGGCTTTCACCTTCTGTGAAGATTATGTCACTGGCATGCTGACTTAAACCTAAAGTTATATGAAACTGGAAGGGATTAGCAGCTTCTGTTTCATCAGCTACATTACTTTTAATTGCCTTGAAGGATTCATTTGTCTTCACTCCAGTAACCTTTGGCAGCAATCAGCAGTTCAAACACCAGTGCTCCCACATATAGCAGCTCTTTTCACAGTCACATACCATCTACTGAAAGCTCCATAACAAACAAAACCACACTCATTCAGATAGCTTTTCAGATTTATCTATTTAAATTCCACCTCTGATAAAATTAAAAGATTAAGTATACTTCTGAGAAGCAAGAAAATGATTCATCATCACTAGGAATAGGCATTAAATTCTTGTCTATGTTTTACAAACAGCATAATCAAAGTTCAATAGAGAATATGCAAAGACTGCAAATCTATAGCAGACATAGAAATTTACATAAATAACAGATATTAATATCTGATGTTTACAGAAATAAAATGCATGCTATGCAAACAGACTAAAGTCTACAGCACTAAACAACATTTCATTATGCTGATTTTTGTAATCCAAAGCTCTTTGGAGGTGAATATGTACAAGGCATTTTACTCATATAATGCAAGGGAAAGCATCTATAGAAAAAACAATAAATATACATATATAGTTATGTTACATTGTTTAAAGAAATTTGAACTTAGGATTGGAGGAAAATGGAGGTTGCTTCCCCGCAAGACTTTTAGGGTTATAATTTCACAGCTACAGAAAAGACTTGTACAATTCAGTGGGAACCTGGTATGCAAAGACCTTAAACAGCCTTAAAAAATCTTATCCATAATATCTCACACTGAGAAGTGGGAATTTGAGTTTTTAAGAGTCTTATGCAAAATACTAACATCAGGTAAATTGTACTGATCACACTGAATCAACTTTGGAAATATGAGGGGGTCATATAAAAAGATGACAATTTACTAGTCTGTGAGTTAAAACATGAAATATAGTAACACTGTCAGCGGAGTAGCACTCAACCCAATTCATTAATTCTAGACCTAGCCTGTCTCAATGCATGACCAGAGGTTTATAAGCCAAATCCTGCTCTTGCAAGCACGCATGGTTCCCAGTGGGAATCAATCAGCGGAGGCAGAATTTGTCTGGTTTCTGTTTGTTTTTGTTTGGTTTTTTTTTTGAAGAATGAAAGACTGGTTTCACTAGTGCCTGGAAGACACTGATATCATGTCACATTAAAAACAGCGTCAGAACTCTCTCAATAATAATATAAATGGGGAAGGGAACCTGGATGAACTAACATACAAACTTCAGGGATATTTAAAAAAGAGAGAAAGAAAAAAACTCTTCAAAAAGCAAGGAGAACCAATACCTCATGTAGCCAAATACATTGTGCTCGACAAGGTCACCCTCCTAATTCAAAGCTTCAGTTAATCCTCTGGATGAATGGAGCATGTCTTGCACTCCCAATGAAACTGCACAGGCTCCAAATAAGAGGCCATCATCTACTGCTATACATGCAATCAAATGGCTGGGAGGCTGAATAACACCATTCGATTTTCCCTTTTCCAATAAACAACCAAAACAAAGAGAAGTGTTTCACTGAGGGTGTGCATTGTTTAAAAGGCCAAAAGCTGTCTTTCCTTCTAAATTGTAAAACCACTAATCAAGCATGAAATAAACAACATGTGCAAGTCAAAGGTTAATATCCCAGGGTCTTTAATGTGCAATTACCACCTACTTCTTTTCCATTAGCACCATCACCTCCTCCCTGTCTTTCAACATCACACCCTCCCCCCCCCCAATTGCTGTTGCCTTGTGTCCCACCAATTCATACAACGGAAAAGTAGTAATTATTTTGCACTTAATCTTCAGAAAACTTCTCCACAGAAAACAGTCTTTGCCTTCTGTTCCAAAGTCTGAAGGGAATGACCACTAGAGAGAAGCAATTGTTTAATTTCCCCTCTAAAGGGTTTGCCCAGGTTTTGCTTGTTTTTTCAAGGATGAAAAGACTAGTTTCACTAGTACCTTGAAGACACTGACATCACACCACGATCAAAATACCATAAGCCAGGGGACAATCAAGTGCTGCAAAGCAGATTTTTATTTTAGAGATAATGGCATTAGTCCAAGATAGATTTAAATTATTTAAATGATGTGACTGTAGACATTCACCAGTGCTTTTGAGCACAAAGCATGATTCTAATTACATCTGAACAATTAATCTTTACAATTGTGCTGTTTAGAATACTTCTATAAGTGGGTATATTCTTAATAATTGGGAGATTAATTAAAATTACTGTCTAAAGGGGTGTCAGAAGTCTTCAATTAAAAAAATTGGTCTGAAGTAGCCATCATTCCTGTATATTCGCTACATATCTAGAAACTGTGAAGCAAAATTTGAAAAGCTTCAAAGCATTGTCATACCAAGAGGAAAAACAAATATATTAAAAGGGTAGCAAGTTATCTTAGAATTTTTTTCCTTTGTTCTTTCCTTCAAGGTGGAACTAACCTACCAGTACAATAAATCTTCTACATTTCTCAGGTTGCTTGTTTTTTGGTTTTTTTTTAATTCTGCCTAAACCGTAGTCATGATGCAACACAAATCTCTAGCATTATTACTGGTATTTACATAAAGAAGATTCTTCCCAAGACATCTTTTCAGCAGTGAAAACAAGGGCTACTGTGTTTATTCATAAAATATTTCTCAAACTCCATTAAGTGCTCAAGTTAGAGAAAAGGAAAAAAACTGCAAGTGAGATCCAACTACCTGGTAGCTCAGCTGGCAGCACCTCTGGCCTCTGGAGCACCAAGGCTGGATGGACAGACTGAGCCTGCAGGTTCCTCATTAGATTTAATTCCACTCTTCTGAAAACACACTTTGCTGAGGAAGAAAACCAGGTGAATTTATAATTGTTCTTCAAGAGTAGCAACTTATATAAATTGTCTTTGATTTTAGCACGTAGATATCAATGGATCTGACTTCTGACTGTTTCCAGACAAGCATCCTGGTGAATACTCTCAGATGACAACTCATATTCATGACCATAGATGAGTCTTCCATATGCAAGTCCAGAAGATGTTTCTTTAGTGTTTCTGAACTTATTTAACCACCGTACTAAAAACAGCTGCAAAACTTACTGCTAAAACTCCTTCTGTTGTGGAGTTACTCTGCATTACCCTGGATGGGAAGGCATTGCACATGCAGTGGTCTTTGTCTAGCAAGATGTACATTTTATGATAACCTTGGTCAACTCTAGAAGTCTTTAGATGTGTCAGCAGAGGCTGGATTTATAACACATGGTGAGAAAGTTGTGGGTTCTTGCACTCTGCAGATTTCTGCTGCCCTAGACTCCAGAGCCTCCATAGCTGCTATTTGCTCTGCTCTACACTTCAGGCAATGGGTCATAGGGCACAGACAGGATTTTCACGTCAGAGACAAGGAAAATCTAGTTCAGGCTCTCAAAGCAGAAAGTGGTGGTATGGGTCGCTGAACGGTATCGGTTACTTTATCTCACAGGAGCTGGGAATGAGAGGGCTGGGTAGAAGGAGGATGATGGTTCTTGTCTACTCCCCAGAACAGCATGGGCGCACCTAGGAGCTATTACACACATGTACAGGTAGGGATGAGCATTCATATTTTTAAAAAACAAACACCATTTTTTATTTTATTATTATTTTTATAAAACAAACACCAAGTCATTCAGTAATTTGTGGAAGTGAGTTTAATAAAAGAATATAAATGACCATCTTGGGCCCTCTTTACCTTGCCACTACTCACTGCTGCTAAAAATGCTCTTTTTTGTGCTTCCGTCTCTTCTTCTTAACAAGTGCCACATATTTTCAGAAAATAAGTTTGACTGTCTCTTGCACTAACTTCAGCAGCAGTGCATATTTTAAATAACAGCATTAACAACAGGCTAACCTTGACCTATGTGGTACTTGGTGACATGCACTGAAAATCCTGTGTGTCAGGGCAATGACGAAGAAGCAGTGACTAACCTGCATACCTAACACCAAGCTTCATTTGGCATTACTTCACTGGGGCCACACAGAAACTGACAGGTAGTTCAGATCCTGCAGGAGAAAGGAATTGAACTCAGAGATGATGCTAAGGCCATCGTTACATCAGTGTAGAGCCACTCCTGTCTGTAAGGAACAGTGAGTTGGACCTCTAGTGGCCACCTCCATCTCCCTCCCGACAAAAACCTTTCTTGCCCCATTCACTCTGCAAGGAAGGAGACACCAGTTCTATGCCTCTCACTGTGTGAAGATCGCAATGTGCATGCTTGAGTATCAGAAAAGTTGTCTGCTTCTGGTATAACATATTGCTTGCAGTCCAAATACCCAAGAATCTTTGCCACTTAATGGCTGGAATAAATCAGGATTTGACTTGCACGCATTGACTGATCATTATAAAATGAAAATAGTTGGAACTCAGTGCCTCAAAACCCTCTGCATTAAAAACCAATGCAATACTACTAGAGAGAGCTGCAGTTTAAAAATAGAAGGAACATATGATGGGACTGGAAATAATCTGCAGGTAAATCTCAGCTATATTCAGGTCATGAACTCAACTCCCTTGTTACTTCTGAGCCTGAAATTTATTTAATATGAAGAAATAAAATTTGAGAGGGAAGGGAATGAATTATCCTATTTTAACATCATTGAATTATGTGGCATGAAGTTACTGCACTGAAGTTTTCATCAGCATGAGCAGAGGCTGGGTAAGTTAGGGAGGAGCAGATCTGCCAGCAACAGCCTGTAGCTGTATCCAAAGCAATGTTTTAAAAAGTGCTTTTAAGTTTGTACACTTGGGAATTTCATGGATCCACACCTAGTCTGAATCTGGTCTTTAATCATGTCATTGATGCTAGCAAATTCTTGCAATGAGCCTTAGTAACTAGGGAAATTGATTTTACTTTACTCTTCAGAAGTTGCACATTAAAGGACTCCGTATAATCCTGTTAACACCTAGAAAAATTTTGGAACATAGCATATGGGGCCAAATATTTCTTTTTCTCATCCACATATTTAGCCTACTGGCTTTAACATTATGAGATACAACATGGTTCAAATAATGTAGGAAAATATGGGACTAATTATGTTGATACTACCACAAATATGTAAATGAAGTGTATTCCTTCACAGAGCAAACAATGCTAGAAGGACTCCAGTCATTCAGGAATAAACTGACCAAGGACTGTGTAAGAGACGTTTGTACTAGTGTTGTCATTGTATTTGTTTTCCAGTCACCAAACCACTTAGATAACCAATTTCAGGAGGAGGAGAACAAGGTTAAACAATAACAATGACAAAACACACAGTAGGAGTTAAGTCAAGCCATCCTGACTCTAAGAATCAGTCCATACTGAGGACTGTAGTCAGATTTTTCCATCCTCCACCCTATTGCAGGGATGATGTTTTGAAACAGCAGGTGCCTGTAGCATAGAAAAGGAAAAATATCCTCAGAAACATATGCTCACATCTGCCTCATAGAGTGGGCTTATAGCCTAGGTAAGGGGAGTCTGATGTTTTTGCTTATTTTAGCTTACTCTGACTGTGACCATAAACAAAATCTTTTGAAGGAATACTTGGAAAAATTCATTCTTTCTGAGTCTACCAGAGCTCAGTTCACAGGTGACTAATATCAAAACTGGAAAGTACTATGAAATGTAATGGGTGCAACTGAATCCAAGGATTCAAGATCAGATTTCCAAAGGCTTCTTCAGATTCCAACTACTTTGCTGCTCAACATTTAAACCATCAGCTAGCCAACGTGGCATCCAGTATGGCTCCCCACCTTTCTAAGGCAGGTTGCAAATAACAAAGAAAAAATGAAAAAGCAAAGCAAAGAAATGCCCAAAATAGCCACAGAGTTTTCCAGGATTTCCCAGGTAGTCAGACAGAAGTCCCCAAATGAGTTACTTGACACCCACAAGACAACTAAAAGAACTTTGTTTTCTACCCATAACAATGTGCACTATTTGTAATATACTATGCAAGAAAAAAGACGTGTGATGGTATGGATCCACAAAAATCTCTTACAAAAGTGGTATTTATAAATCCCACCTCCAAAATGAAAATATAAATCAAACATATACAAGCTTAATCTATCAAAGCACACAAAATTAATAGCAAGGGAACGGGTTAGTAAGTAGCAAGAATTCTTAGTTGATTCCTCTATGGATGAGATAATAGAAAATCATCTACAGCCAACCTACTGCAAATGAGAGAAATTTATGTTTGCTTTCTAAAGTAGTGTACCTTTTAAAAACAAGCTACAGAGCTTTAGTCAAAACCGACTCCCTGTTCAAGTCAATGTTTAAAAACTGACTCTTGCTGAAAATGAGCAGCTATGGAGACATAACAAAATGACCACAAGGACACAAACATCATTTCAACTGCATTGTGGTAAAAGTGGATTTAAATGTTGTCAGTAAGCCAACATATGTTAAACTCGAACTATCACTTGCATCTTTTCTAGCACCACTATCACATTTAAGACTTCCGTAACACTTTGCCATTTACCAGCAAAATACAGTCCAAGAGTGAATGATGCTGACTGTCATTTTGCCTTCACCTGTTCATTAATAAAATGTGATAGGAAACTACATGAATCAAAGAGTAGGTACATTTCTCATACTACACCTGCAGCATTTCTTCAGAAACAGAAGTCCTTACATTCCGCTCATTTTAGCTGCTTACTAAAAAGTTTTTTTTCAGTTCAGCATGTGCCAAAAAAGGAGCACTTAGCAATTTGTGTAGTAGAGTTTGGTTCTCCCTTGTCTCTGTGCTAGAGTAAGAGAGAGGTTAGGCTGGAGCTAGGTCATGTAAACCAAAGAAAGATGGTCAAAAGCACTGCTGATCCTTCATATTGGCAGGAGTCCTGTGAAGGTGAGATTACTGAGGTAGAAGCAACGTCCATAAAATCACATATGCCAACAGAATGTGTTACCCGTCCTTAACTCTTGACAATGAAATCAAGGGCTTAGCCCTGAATTAAAAAATGAGATTTTTATCCAGAAACAAACCATTTTCCTACTCTATCTCCCTTTCTTCTAAACAAAAAAATACCCAAACCCCTAAGTAAAATATTTTGGTTTCCCAATGTTCCAACCACCCTATTAGGTTTTCCTTTTCTTACCAGTGTTGAAACAAAAATAAGTTTCCAAAAATTGAAAGTGACATCTCAATGTTCAGAATCGGGGAGCTTTATTTAATCGGCCTAGCTTCAACTGCTGACAAGTTCTTAGTTTCTGCTGCCTTTGCTGCTTGACCTTTCTCTTTTTTGAAGAACTTCTCTTATTTTAGGAAAAAATGATATTTCCTGGACAAAGCATGAAAGGGGGGGAAAAAACACTTTGTTATCGTGTTCTGTGAAACCCATTTGCAGAACTTGATCAGATAAGAAAAAAAAGAAGCAGCACCCCCACCAAACACGGGCAGTAAATGGGAATTTTGGTTATTGCAGAGAATCATCAAAGGATGTTCCATTGTTCCAGAGTTGTGACTTGGAATGTCATGCCATGACTCCCTGCTGCCATCTCATCAACATAGAGGCATGGAAGATGTACTTATGTTCAAAGAGCATCAAATAGGCAACAATGGTGGTAAAAGAGAACAGGACTGGACTTAAAACTAAAAGCTATTAAATATTTTATAAACATAGAATCACAGAATAGTTTGAGTTGAAAGGAACCTTTAAAGGTCATCTGGTGCAACCCATGTGCAATGAGCAGGGACATCTTAAACTACATTAGATTGCTCAGAGCCCCCTCCAACATGACGTTGAATGTTTCCAGGGATGGGGCATCTACAGCCTCTCTGGGCAACCTGGTCCAGTGTTTCACCACCCTCATTGTAAAAGATTTTTTCCTTATATCTAGTCTGAATCTACCCTCTTTTATTTTAAAACCATTATCCCTTGTCTATTGCTACAAGCATTACTAAAAAGTCTGTCCCCATCTTTCTTATAATCCCCCTTTAAGTATTGAAACACTGCTATAAGATCTTTCCAGAGCCTTCTCTTCTCCAGGCAACACAACCTCAACTCTCTCAGCCTTTCCTCATAGGAGAGGTGTTTCATGCCTCTGATCACTTTTGTGGCCCTCCCCTGGACCCACTCAAACAGGTCCATGACTTTCCTATGCCAAGGATTCCAGAGGTGGATGCAGTACTCCAGGTGGGGTCTCACCCGAGCAGAGGGGCAGAATGACCTCCCTTGACCTGCTGGCCATGTCTTTTTATGCAGCCCAGGATACGGTTGGCTTCCTGGGCTGAGAGTGCATATTGTCAGCTCATGTTCAGCTTTTCATCCACCAGTAGACCCAAGACCTTCTCCTCAGGGCTGCTCTCAATTCCTTCATTCCCCAGCCTGTATTGATACTGGGGTTACCTTGACCCAGGTGCAGGACCTTGCACTTGGCCTTGTTGAACCTCACGAGGTTTGCATAGGCCCACTTCCCAAGTTTGTCCAGGTCCCTCTGGATGGCATCCCGTTCTTCAGGAGTGTCAACCACACCACTCTGCTTGGTGTCTAGGGACATGGTTTAGTGACTTAGGGGGTGTTGGGTTGATGGTTGGACTTGATGATCCTTGAGGTCTTTTCCAACCTTAATGATTCTATGATCTGCAAACTTGCTGGTAGTGCACTCGATCCCACTATGTTATTAATGAAGATATTAAACGGTACTGGTCCCAGTACAGACCTCTGAGGGATGCCACTCACCACTGCTCTCCATCTAGACATTGAGCCATTGACCACTGCCCTCTGGATGTGACCATTCAACCAATTCTTCATCCACCAAACAGTCCATCCATCAAATCCACATTTCTCCCAATTCAGAGAGAAGGATGTTGTGGGGGACCACGTAAAAGGCCCTACAGAAGTCCACAGAGATGACATCTGCAGCTCTTCCCTTGTCCACTGATGTAGTCACTCCATCATAGAAGGCCACTAGGTTGGTCAAGAAAGACTTGTTCTTGGTGAAGCCATGTTGGCTGTCTCGAATCCTCTCCCTATCCTCCATGTGCCTTAGCATAGCTTCTAGGAAGATTAGTGTTGGGTAAAGGGTGGCAGGAAAAAAAGCTAAACAACCATTGCTTTTATTTAATAGTCATTCATGATCTGGGAACTGTATTCTGCAAACAATAAATATCCCAGCAGGTTGGTTTTAAACTAGTATCTGACACTTGGGACTGTTTATTTCTACCCTATTGTTCAAGTTAAAACCTGCTTATCAATGCAGAGCTTCTTTGCCACATTGCTGAAACCATCCCCAATGCACTGCCAAAATAATGACAATGTTGTGACAGTCTGTGAAGGTTTGTCTTCATCACCTCTGCATCACAGTGACACAGAACCACTGGACTGCTTTGATACTCAAGAGAAAGGACAACAGGTTACATAAACAGTGTTTTCTCACATCAGAACAAAAAAAAATTCCTCAGACCCTCCAAAGTAATGGCCCAGTTCACTTATTACTGCTCCAGAATGAACTACTATCAGGACATTTTTCCTTAAAATTGCCTTTCCCTCCGACCCCCAAGCAGCCTGCATCCCAAAGCAAGCACTTTTTAAATCAGTGCTGATGTGACATACTCTGCCTTCTTTCACTTTTACTCAGTCTTACTGTGGCAACTCCTACATGCAAAGTGTTATGGTTTTGTGTGTGGGGTTTTGTCTGGTAGCAGGGAGGGATGGCTCCTTAAGCAACAGCTAAGAGTTCCCCTAGCTTCCAGTCTGCTGCTGGCGGCAAGGGAGGGATTACTGCGGTGGCTCCTTATTAAATTACTCTTAATGATTCACCCCCCCCAACCATTTGGTAACTGAGTGGGGGAAGGGCACCATCACTTAGCCTTGGTAAGGAACTGCTTGAAGTGTCCCAGCTCAGGCTGGACCCACCCCAGGCCAGGGCTGAGCCAATTGGCGCCTCTGCAAATAACATATTTAAGAGGGAGCACAGAACAATGGATTGGCGTGGTCCCGGGCAGGGCATGGCTCGGGTGGGCTAGTCTGGCTGTCCAACCGCCTGCTCGGCTTCTGTGAACCAACCTGCCGTAGCCCAAGCCTCCTCCATGGCTCGCCCAGGAGCCCTTTTTCCCGGGAGCCGATGAAGACCTGAAGGCAGAGAGAGAAGGAAGATGCTGAAGGAGGCAGACGTGCAGACATTGAGTCGGAATTATGAAAGAGACCACTCTCAGCATTTTCCCCTGCCACATGGTGAAGAAGAGATGCAGCTGTGGAGGACCCCACACAGGAACTAGAAGCCCCACACCAGAGCCGGGCAGTTGTCAGGGGACTGTAGCCCCGTTCAGAAAAGGACTCACGCCAGAGAAGTTCTAGAGAAGGACTCTCAACGTGAGAAAGGGACTCCACGTGGCAGCCAGGGAAGACTGTGAGGAGGAAAGAGCGGAGGACTGACTGCATCCCCCATTCCCTGCCCCCTGCACCACTATGGGGGGGAGAAGGTACAGAACAAAGCCTTTGGGCTCTGGGAAGAAGGGAGGGGTAGGGGAGAAGTGCCTTTCTAAAATGTGGTTTCTCTCTTTCAATATCTTGCTTCTTGTTGTAAATAGTTAATAAATTCAATTGTTCTCTTGTTCTTCACAAGTCGTGTTGGTTTCTTGCCCATGACCCTAAGTGGTGAGTGAAATCCTCCCTGTCCCTGCCTCAGCCCACCAGGTGTTTAGCAAAAACTGTTCCTGTGGTTTTATAAACCATGACACAAAGTTACCCCCTTCTTACATTCTTTAGAATTATATTTTTCAGCTTCCTCGGAGATATCTTAAAGAAACATATGAGCTCTACAGGAGTTTGTATCTGTGACATGTAGATAAAGCTTCAAAATTAAATAATAGTGATTTTACTGGAGTCCTATATTGTCTAACAGCGTGTAATGTAACTGTGCCTTATACATATTGAAATGCTTTTAAATAACTAAACCAATTCTCCAATGTATATTCCAAGATATATTGACTCTTGCTTTAACTATTTTGGCAGTTTGGGTGACTAATCAGCTTTGTCTGTTGCAAGTTAAGACTTTCTGTAAGGATATTTGGATTTGCTACTTCCAGGAGAGAGATGCTGCATGAATTTGCAGTGTCCTTAAACAGATTACAGCAAACCTTATCTTCTTAGGTTCTTCTGCAAATTCATCAGCTATTTCTTCATTAATTTTTAATTGCTAGTTTGTCAAGGTTATTTTAAATATTGCAAATTTAATTTATTTTCCCCCTGCCTTGCTGATTTTTATCGATTAATAACAACACGTTAGGACATAATCCAAAATCCAAAGACAAGAGGTTTATAGTCCAGCTGGAGTTTTACCATAAAACCTGTTCATCAGCAGTAAACAGTTTTAACATGAAATATTGGACAATTTTGTTTTCAACAAGCTCTTGCAAATTACCACGTTACCTAGGATGGGTTTTCCAACTAACTTGACATTATATTAAATGGAGGCAGACATGGCCTTCTATTTAAAAGCCAGGTAGAACTGAGCCTACTGGCTAAAAAAACCTAGATGTTACATATACACTTGAGGAAAAGTAACATTTCACTCTATGGGGTAACTGACATCATTGTGAAATATAGTCAAATATGAGCAAAACAGAACCCCCAATACAGTAACTACACCTGAAAAAGGTAATTGCACCATAATTTCAGATTTGTAACTGTAAACTTGATTAATGCTTCATTTACAGATTGTAGCATCTTCCTTGCGGAAGATATTTCTTCACAAACCTAAACCAATGATTCTCCTAGTCTTCAGCAAACCATTTTGTTTCAAACAGTATCCATCATCTTGCCAATGAAAACGTCAATAGCACAGAGAGAAGCAGCACATTTATCTAATTTTTCCACACAGAAGGTATATATGTAATAAATCTAGTATGAAAAAATATCTCATGTTGTTTTTATGACACGTAAACACATTTGATATATTTTCCCTCCAAGTCAAATTATTTAGAAGACTGCAGGATATCCTACTTAAAAGGATTTTAGGACTACGTTTTATTACTCTACAAGCATGGTTCTGAATAATCAAAAAATCTCAAGTTTCAAGTGACAGAAGATTCATTAAAATCTGTTGAAACAACTGCTTTCATTTCTGTCAGCTCTCAGCCAAGCATTCTTTCTTATGATCTTTAATAGTTTTAGGCTTTTTTAAACTTTATGCAGATGTTTGGTTCAGTATAAATCTTCACTTTCTTTACTAACACTATTACTTCACCAGCTTTCAGTTACTACTCAATTATTTTCAGTGTTTCCCTCTAAAAGGTATGGTCAGTTGGCTACTCACGAAGCACCAGCTGGGACCATCTCTGTTTCAAATTCCAGCTTAGCACCCACTGCTTCAGTACAAGTAAACCAACCAGTGATGACTACATTGTGATACAACAGAATACAATTATTGTTTTTTTAATTAAGTTCAGAAATGGAAAGTCATCAATGTATTAGTAGACATAATGGCATGATCTTATTTTTCTTACTCACATTCCCCTTCTGTCTCTTGGAATTAGTCTAGAACGACATTGCTGTCTCATTTGAAACAGGCCTATTGACATAAGTGTCTGGATGCGGAATACATTTGCTCTACAGAGCCATGAGCCTGACTTGAGCTCTCTAGACTCCACTTAAATACTGTGAAGCAATCACTGCAGTAAGTGACATTTACTGGCGTATTCCTGAGAGATCTGAACATTTTCTCCATCCATGGAAGTTAACAGTCAAAGCTTAGAGGGCCTCAGGATCAGCTGGCCCCATTTCACACAAATCCCTGGAAGAAGCCACTTTTGCATACATTTTCCTGACTTACATACACATAGTTACGTAGAAGGGAGTGTCAGTGCTTGCACCATCCAACACTGATCTCCTCAGAGGACACCTGATTTGCATGCAGGCAACCACATGAATCCGTGCTCCGAGTAGCCAGTGAGGACCAAGAAGCTATGTCAGAAGAAGGACCAATTTTTTAAATGCTTCTGTCCCGCACAGGGTTTCTGTGATGCCTCAGGACAGTCCCAACTCCAGAGGACTGGCGCAGGGTACCAGGACCAGCAAGCCTTGGGGGATGCTCAGAGATGGGACTCCTGGTCTAATCCTGGTCTGTTAATGCTCAGTTGAGAAGAGGCCAGACCACTCTCCCATTACCTTATCTGTCTTTGTTGGACTAACAGAAGAAAGATGTCACATTTGTCACTCGATTAAATAGATACAATTCTAAATATAGATGGTAAAGTGGGAAAAAACAACTGAGTAAAGAGGTGCTATTTGTATGTAGTCAGTGTCAAGAACAGAAAATAAACATTAAGGAAGATTAAAAGCAAAAGATACAGCAATTACCTTACATATTACTTCTTTCCACAAAATATTTCTGCAAGGAAGTTTTACTGTAGTGTTTCTTACGATTGTCAGGCAAACACTGAGCATGTGGGTGAGACTCTGATGTTACACCAACAAAATCCCAAGTATTTTCATGGCAAGCATAGAGTTGGGTCCTTTGCAATGTGTATTATACTGACTAGCATAAGACGCATGCAGAAGAAAATCAAAACCACAGTAGTGTTTTTGCCCCAGATTTGCTTGTTTCTCTGACATTGTACATGAAAGTTTATCTTGAAGAGATGGGACTCAGTTTTCAGAAGCCAGCATCCATCTGTGGTAACAACTTTCCATGCATACACTTATTTTTGCAGTAATAACTGATCTATATATAAACAAACCAGTTCTGTACATGCAAATTCTAACAGCTCGCAGGCAGATTGCTTCATCAACACGTGCAGGCAATACCACAGGCAGCTAGTGCAAAAACATGCACACGCATCTCTGCAAGTCAGATTCCCTATTAAAAAAAAACAGCTACACATCTACCAGCCATACACGTCTCATCCGTCTCAAAGTGGAGCTTAACTGCAAAATTTAGCATGAATTAGATAAAACCTCTCTAAGAAAATTAGAAATTCCGTATTATTACATCCCTGCATTACCAATCAAACATAATGAATTTTTGATCCTCTGTAGTATAAGTCACATTAATACTAGCCATCTAAAGCAAACATTCCCAGACTCCAAAGTACAGCTGTTAAGTATTCTTGCCCAGGGTGCTGATCTTGGTGTCAATCTCTGACATTGATTCCTCTCTACTTTTCCTAAGTCCATACTGGTCAAATCTGGGTGAAACAATAGCTTTATGAAGGATTCTGTCAGCTCGTATGAATTATTGTGGCTAGCTGCTTAAGCGATGTCAAAGTTACATTATTTTTACAATTCTCTTAAGCTGAAATTTAAACCCATTTCAGCTATTCTCTCATAGTATTTTTAATTGGATCAATATCATTCAGCCATTTTGAAAACTGTTATGACACACATAAACTAATATACATATACATGAACATACTCTTTAATACAGGAAAATAAAGCTTATGCTGCAACCCTTTTTCCTCTACTGGTAACATTAAAGTGTTTATTAGAGGAGCCCAAGAGGGCTACAGGTTCCCTTACTGTACTGAGTGTTTTGTATAGGATGCATGCTCCCTGAAAGGTAACAGCTACACATCTCCTGCACTTTACTCCATACTGTGACTGCTGGTGATCTTTCCTCACAATGCACTGTGATGTTCACTGGTGAAAATGCCCTACAACTGCTCTGAATTTGGTCCCCTGAAGTCATATTACCATAGGGGTTTTTGATTTTAACTGTGGGAGTCTAGGCTAGATAAAATGTGAGCTCAGGAAAGTGAGCATATTAAAAGGTTCCTCAATTCTGATCTCATTTTTGTTCATATTTAAAGCCCACAGTAGGGGAAAGAGGAAAGATTTTTTTTTTTTTTTCCTTGCAGCACTTCAGATTCAATACATTTACCAAGATACAATCTGAATTCCATTCTGGTTCGCAGAATGGTTAGCTAATTGGCAAGCACATACAATTTAAGAATTAGATTTCGTAGATTAAACTCATTACTTTAAACTTTTTATGTTTGACTCCGAGTCCCCGTATAACCTCTTCCCCTGCTGATTATCTGCCCTCCTCCCTTTTCACGTTGCATTCCCCCACTCCGGTGCTGTATCTGTCTCTTTCTCCGAGAACACTTGCCTCACCTGCCCCCAGTGCGTCCTCCTGTCCAGGCGCCCTCTCTCGCAGCCCCGGCTTCTCATGCTGCTGCCACCGGAGGCTTGACCCGATGGTTACGGCTGTCCTCTCTGAGCCACCAAGCACCTCTGCGCAAATTACTTGTCTCACTGAACTGTTACATTTCCCGGAATGAAGCTGGTTATTAGGCAGCAGTGGAGCTGCTTGTTGATCTGCGTTACCCTCCAGCTGACTGCCTTTTTAGCATGCACGATCTTCAGGCCACAGACTACGCCTTTCTTTTGTGTCTGGAAAGCCTGTAGCAGTTGCTGGGCACTAGGAACAAAACAACCTTTGTATCGGGAGACACAAAAACTCTTCTCACCTAAGAGGACTGCAATCCTCATCCACTTTGACTAGAGAAAAGGATTTAAAAGGGTTGGGGGATGCTTAAGGATGGGAAATCTTCACTGAAGCAAGGCCGATTTCCTGTGTTAACTGTATGCTTATTATTGACACGGAAAATAAAGCTCATCAAAAGCTTGAAGTTGCCTTTACTTTGAAAGGAATACGTCATCTTCAAATATGCAAAACAGGCTTAACATTGATAACCCAAGAGTTATTGACCTTGTATTTCAGCTGTAGTCAGTGTACACTTTGGCTTTTTATGTAATAAGATCATCTTACCACCAGATGATTATCGATCACTTGTGACAGAAACAAAAAGCCTTGACCAGACTCATCTATTCGTTGCACTCAGTGCAAACTGATATGAAAAATGACAACCCCCCCACACACACACCAAAAGGAGTCACAGTTGAAAACACTACCTAGGGAAGAAACACAGAGGGCAAGGGAAGCCAGCAAGTAACAGTAAGTTTTTGCAGAGACCTGCTTGGTGAACGGCTACCACCCAGCAACAGCAACGGCACTACCAACCGAGTATGACAGCAATTGGAAGAAGTCTTCCTCACCTAACCCACACCTGCCAGGGCCTTCCCCATGCAGCCCACCCAGATGGGGAGACAGTGGTGTAGGGCAGCATGAGGAAGCTGTGGAGCAGGGCTGGGGCTGGCGGTCAGCTCCAGGACCCACAGGGCCACCAGCACGACTGACGACCCAGTGCCAAGAAGACGTGTCCCTTATCCTCAACTTCTCCGGATGGGCCCAGGTGGGTGGGCACGGAGCGGGTCATGGAGGGAGAAGCTTCTAGACTAACCTGCTCACAGGCTTCCACGATGTGCTTCCCCCCCGAGGGGGCCCAGACCCCGGAGGATTCTTTGGGCTACTCTGCCCCTCTCCTCTCCAGGGAGGCGGCGAGGGCTGTCCCCTGCCCACCCCAGCGAGGGGTTGCGGGGCACGCCGGGCGGGGGGCACGGCCAAGGGTAGGGGAAGTGCGGAGATGTGTCGGGCCGGTACTGGCCGCACCGGGAACAGGCGGCCAGGTGGCTGCATCCTCGCCCGCCGCAGATTTTAAGGTAAAGTGTGTGCGGCTTCTCACCCTCACAAAAGGGAGGATGAAGGAAAGATGATCAAGTAACAAACCAGGCAGGGAAGAGATGCAGGGGGCGGAGGGGGAGGTAGGGGGGGGAGA
>VZTO01021996.1:8979-54998 GCA_013400615.1 Syrrhaptes paradoxus | reverse complement strand
GGCAGCCGCCACGGCCCCGGACCCGGCCGCGGGCTGCCGCCCCTGGCCGCGCACGGCGGAGCCCCGCGGGCAGGACCCCGCGCTTCGCTGGTATCGCCCAGGCAAGTTCGGCAGCGCGTAAATACCGCCCCGCGGGGTCGGGGCATCTTACCTGCCCGGTTGTCACTCTTCGGGAAGCAGGGGGTGAGAAGCGAAAAAAAAATATATGGGGGGCGGAGGGGGAAATAATAATAATAAAGCCACCCCAGTTTCCGAAATTGCACCGCTCGATCAGGTTACTATGGAAATCATCGCNCCCAGACCCCGGAGGATTCTTTGGGCTACTCTGCCCCTCTCCTCTCCAGGGAGGCGGCGAGGGCTGTCCCCTGCCCACCCCAGCGAGGGGTTGCGGGGCACGCCGGGCGGGGGGCACGGCCAAGGGTAGGGGAAGTGCGGAGATGTGTCGGGCCGGTACTGGCCGCACCGGGAACAGGCGGCCAGGTGGCTGCATCCTCGCCCGCCGCAGATTTTAAGGTAAAGTGTGTGCGGCTTCTCACCCTCACAAAAGGGAGGATGAAGGAAAGATGATCAAGGAACAAACCAGGCAGGGAAGAGATGCAGGGGGCGGAGGGGGAGGTAGGGGGGGGAGAAGAAAAGGAGGGAGAAACAAAGGGAAGAATAAAACCCCCTCTGGGAACAAGCAAACAAAGAGGGCAAAAAGAGCTCGGCGGTCTCCCGGGGGGTAACCCCCGCCTGGCTCCCCGGCACCGCGGNGAGGAGGCAAAAAAAAAAAAAGCCAGAAGCCACTCTCATCCTCTCCACCCCCGCCAAGGGACCGCGGCGCCGGCAGCCGCTGCCTCCCCCGGGCGCAGGGCTCCGCTCCGCGCTCCACCGCCGCCGGCCGCCGGCTGCTCTCCACCGCCGCCGCCGCGCACCGGCAGCCGGCCCCGGCCCCAGCTCCTCGCCGCCAGCGGTGCTGCCTCCCCCCCTTCACAGCACAGCTGGAATTTAAAGGGGCCGTGCTCGCCGGGCGCCGCTGCCCCTGCCGCCCAGGGCCGGCTGGGTGTGCCTTTTTAACCAAAAGTTTCCCGCGCGGCGCCAGGCGCGGATGGACTGAAATAGGGGCATCCGCGGGAAAGGGAACAAAGTATTTGGTGTGCGTAGCCCTGGGCGTTATGAATTATTATCTGCGTAACAGCAGGATGCAAAGGCCTCAACAGGGCTCAGTTGCAAGGAGCGCTGCACGCAGACATGGATAAGAGGAGGCAGCCTCAGCCTCTGAGCGCTCATAACGTAAGCGGTGAGGACAGACAAAAGGGAAGAAAGGGTATAAAATGCACGAGGGAGGGATGAAAACTTCCTAACCCACACCTCCCCTCCTCCCCCCCCCTTTCCCCCATCTCAGCACCTGCAATTTTTAGCTGCAATTAAAAAGCTCAAAAAAGACAACAAACAGTTCTGAAACAGGTTGTCCTCCTTGTGTTCCTTTACTCATCATCTGGAGTGCTTGTCAAGCCCACTGGTCCTGACAAGTGAGCTTGGCCTGCAGGACTTCCCCCCAGCCTGGAACCTGGAAGCTGGACCCACATGAAGTCCAACCGCGGACAGACCTGTGCCAACAGCTGCCACTCACTGGCACAAGCAGACTTTGGCGTGGGTGGGTGGATGGAGCGTAGCAACCATTGGCACCACTTCATTCTGCTCTGCTCAGTCTCCACCATCACCACTCACATGCTGCTCTGCTCCTTCCCACTCATGTGTGAGCCACCTCCTACCCCAAGTCCCCTCTGCTCCTGCAGTGTCAGGTCTGCAGTTGGTTCAGGATCTACCACCAAAGGGAGAGTTTTTGCCCACACAGAATATATTCCACAAGTTTCTGCTGATGGACAATGGGGCTTCTAAGTTATTCCAGCTCTGAAAAATGTCTGCCTGCAGAACACAGGGGAACCACATATTTGCTCTGCCGTTGCAGACTAATAGCCTATGTGTTCCAGCTCCCAGGAAGGGGAAATGTGGAGAAAAAAGTCTTCAGATGATTGCCTTAAACACCTACGAAGAAAAGGCTCCCTATGCTATTGCAGGAGAAAGGAAAGCAAGAGTGGGCGGGAGGGAAGAAAAAGACCAGTGAGTAACGTCCAAGTCCAAAAGCTTCTGAATACCTCCCCTGGAGTAAAAATGTGAATTTCTTCTCTCCTTTCTTCCTGTAAGAGCTAGAGGAAGGTTTAGGAAAGATGGTTTGCAGTTAGTGGCCCCCATGATACGTGTGGGTCTTTGAAAAACCTTCCTCTTGCAGACTATCAGCCCGTTAGGCCTCAGAGCTCTTTATTTCGTACAGTTATTCAGCACTGCTGGTCTGCATAGCTGCAGCTGAAACTGTACTTTCCAGCAGATCCTGAATTGTTCATGGGGTCTGAGGTAAGGGAATTAGCTAGTGGAGCCATGTTTGGATGCAGGATGAAAAAAAAATAAACAAAAGAAACAAAGAAACCTCTCCTACTGAGCTGTGTGGTATTTCCCCATTCTGAATAATTCCTGGCATTTCAGCTAGCCATTTCTATTTAAGAAAGAGAGAGACAGCAGCTAGCAGCTAGCAGCCTAGTAAGAGCTTAGCATGAAGAAATAACAAAGGCTATTTAAAAGGGCTGACCAAAAGGCAGGAATTGACAGCCACCTTATGTCCAGGACTCCGGTTTTCCAAATACCACTATTATTGCAGTAATTCTACCAGTATACAACAGGATAGATTTTGACCATCGTTTACACAGCACAGTAAAACATAATTGGAACTCTGAGGCTGCCTTTTCTTAAAGATGCAGGACAAGAGGGAGGCTGAATATCTTAAAATTAGAATAACGAAGTGATAGATCCATGAGAGAAGATCCCAGGTGACAGGCATCTTTTAGAAAAGACAATCCATGGAGTAGGTAACTCGGAGGTTTTTTCTTACAGCGTGTGGAAGGCACAGATCAGTGCATCCTCCGGGCAGTCTCTATGCTGCAAGACTTCTCCCTGAAAGGTTAATTGGCTTAGAGGTGTAGTTTTTATCTGTCAGAGATGTGCCTGCAGAGGCCTCTAATGTAGATGCAGTTCATATTGACAGAACCACAGTTTTGTTAGCATAACATTTTTCACTGTAGTGTGGAGTAATTTTGTTACACCAGTACAAAGATCAGACCTGGTGGTCCAGCCACATCTGCTCAGCCACTCTGTCCGTGCAACGCACTATTTTACTTTTTCTTAAGCTCAACCACTCCATCTTATGCCTCAAGAAGTTTGAGGAACCTGTCTCTGACAGTGCTACAGTAACCAGGCCTCTAGTCCTCTAGGAAGTAACATTCCAGAGCAGGGAAAGTATCTTGAAACAGTTCGAGTGTTAGCAAGGATTTTCTGCAATGACCTTCACAGTTTTGCAGATAAAATATCTAATTAATGGTCTGTTTTTCCTTTTATTGCAAAACATGTGACTGACAAAGCATGTTGAAGAACAAAAAGGTGATTCTCCGACAGCTTTAGAATAAACTGCATAGTTATACATTTAATATATAAAACTTCATGGTTCCTTACTTAACAAAGTATATGAGAAGTTTTATTTTAAATATTCTCAAGGTGTCTGTGAGTTACTTTGCCAAATTTAAAAAAAACCCTCACATTAGTTACGTAGTAATATTTTTCTACATAAGATATAAACAAGTGTGTTGATGTCATTCACGCGAGATTAAATGTAAATTTATTTCAGTGATATTTAGGATAAATGCAGCAATAGAGTAATTTGAACTTGCAGTATCTTGGCTTGTGTATTTAAATATGATCAATTATCTTAGCTAAGATATGTTCATGTAAGTGGAATGACCAAACAATGGCAACCTTACAAAGGCAAACCAATATATTATACCTGTGGACTGTGGACTTTCAGTCCTTTTGAAATTACATCACTGTATGACATGTGACCTCACCACAAAGACTAAAGGAGTCTCCTACCAACGATAAAGATTTTATCCAATGTTGCTTGTCAAATACATTAGCACCTTTTGTATGTTAAATCCCCATCTCAGACAAAAACCTGTTTATAAGGCTCTGGAGTGGAGCAATAGCAAAAGAGTGTGCTTCTTCATTCCCAAAGTATGCTGTATTAAAAGCAAAAGTTTATTGTTACAGCAATATTAAAAACTTTGGGAATTCCAAACACTAATGTTTCTCTCAAAACGTTAACTCAGCCATGCTGCATATTCTTTGTATTTCCTAGTAGAAAATAAAATGCAAAAACCTTTTTTTACTCAGCATGGAAAGTGCTGTAATCTGATGTCACACACACCATGAATTTGCATGTCCAAATGGAAAATTAAAACTGAACCTTTCATATTTGAAAAAGAGTTGAAATGTGAACAATCTATTGAAGCTCAGGAATTTCACATCTCACAGGTGAACTCTGACAGAAACTCTGTGGCTTCACTCTGCAAAGACACCCAAGGCACTGGGATGGGGCAAGTAACCGACATTTGCACAACTCCTTCCGGATCTACAAATACCAGAAGTTCATCAGCACCTTTGGATTTTAATTTTACATTCCCCCAGATGCCTGCTGTGGCTGTTCATAAGATCCTTTCCTGCCTGCCCACCTTCTCTCAGGCACAGTGACAGCACTTCTTCTCTCACTGTCAACTGAAAGGTTCCCTTGTGTTCTCCAGTTTGTCACCCTGCTGAGCCCAGGGTGAGGCTGTGCTTCCAGAGCAGTGGCTTGATGTCCCTGTCCCTCTCTGTCTCAGCAGGACAAGGACAGCAGTGGCAGAAGCTGCAGGATAAGTGGGACAGCAGGTGCTGATGGTGCAGAGAGACACTGTGCTCCTGTTACAGTTTTGACCCTGGTTACCAGCAAAACATGAGGACAACCACTCTCACTCTCCTCCCTCCCAGGGATGGGGGAGAGAATTAAAGGGGTAAAGGGAAAAGAGACTCGTGTTCAGATAAGAACAATTTAATAACTAAACTACAATAAAATTGAAAATAATAATGATGATAATAATAGTCATATATACAAATGAGTGACACACAGTGATACTGCTTAACACTTGATGACCAAGGCTCAGCCCATTCCCAGCTAATGATCCTGGAGCAGGGAGAGTCCCAAAACCACAATCGCAAAACTGAGGTAAGAGCCCAAGGGTCTGAGACTGAGAGCTGACCGAGAGAGCTGGATGACCCTGAGAGAGGGAGATGACCCAGAGAAAGAACTTGCAGACAGAGCCCCACCTACATACTGGGCATGACGTGCATGATCTGGAATATACCATCGGCCAATTTGGGTCTCAATCCTAAACCTAAGATTGAATCCTAGGCTAGGAATTGGGGCTGTGCTCCCTCCCAGCTTGTCCCACACCTGCAGGCACTGGCATGGCAGAGAGGCTGAAAAGTCTTTGACCATCCTGGCAGCAACCCTAAACATCAGTGTGTTATCAGCCTTCTTCTCAGCACAAATCCAAAACATAGCCTCTTACTAGCTGCTATGAAGAAAGTTAATTCTGTCCCAGTAGAAACCAGGACAGCTCCAAAGCCACCAGTCTGAGTTGCCAGGCTGCAGCCCCGTGAGACAGTGTGAACAGCAGGAGGAGAAAGCCTAGGTGAAGCTGCACGTGTTTTGCAAAATGATGGGCACAACATGCTCAGGAGAGGTAACACCCTGAATGCACTTCAGGGAAAAGCCCAAGCTCTTGAAAAATAAAAAGAAAAAGAGAAAGAGAAAAGAAGAAAAATAAAAAGAGAAAAAGAAAAAAAACTTATCTTTCTCAAGAATAGGAAATACCTGTCTCCATTGGGAGAATGAAAACTGGGGCTTGCTCTGGTTTCTTGATAAGCCATTTCAGATCGTCTATTTGTTGTTTGGATTGTCTTACCTCTCCTTCGTTTAAGTGCAACCACCTGGTAAGCACTCTCCTCTTCCCAGGCTTTGACAGCCACCTGCTTTCTGCATCACTGGCACTTTTAAGAGATGTTTCTGGGTTTTTTCCATAAATGAGTACACAGGGCATGTTATAAAGTTCTCTGAAACACTGTTGATATTAAAAATGTCACTGGTTAGTGGCTCTATTTCCCAAGTGAAGCTACAGCCCATTCTTCAGTGTGATACTGGAGTCACCGTTCACTAGTATGACCACATTATCTACAAGGACACATATAAACCCGAGGCGAAAGCACTCCTGCTTTCAGGTGACAGGGAGAACTTGCAGATGGCAATGTGATCTGATAAATGATTTCCACTCTTTTGTTGTGAGAAAAAGTATGGACAATTCAGAAAATTCAGAAGACTGCTGCATGGGTGGTGTGGAATGGAAGTAGAAGAGAGAAATTGTGGTTTCCATTGAAAAAAAAAAACCAAACCTGTTTGCAGTAGTCTCCAGATTTTTCTTAACATACTGATACAGCTTCTGTATTCTGGGGATCTCCTGGCCATATTGGTGTGTCTTATCACCCTCTTTTCTCCAAAACATCTGCAAGACCCATAGCTCTTTCCTTAAGGCTCAAGGAATGATCCCCAAAAGGCTATAACCCTCACTGGAAGCAAATACTGTGTATTGATGCCCTGTTTATTTGTACACACATCTATGTTAAAAGAAGAACGCATAGTCAAGCACTCCAGGATTAGGAAATGGCACAATTTAAATTGGCTGCCCATCTTAATTTGACCACTATGCCTAGGCATACTCTTAAATGAGCTCGTAAGATGTACTTGTTGTGTGATGCTCACTTAATGAGCATCTGCTCAATTATGTTTTATCCTAGTTATTCACAGTATGGTCTTATACTGTGTATATAATGCTTTGTAGGCAAAATTTTTCATTTCTATGCCCTTTGTATGTGTGTGTAGGCAGTAAAACTTCACAGATAAGTAGTGGGTAGGGAGTTACTGAGAGGAAGTCTCCCTCCTTCATTTCCAACACTGGTACGACTTTGCCGCAGGGACACAGCGGAAGGCTGACCCTGAGCTTGGAGCCCTGCGTAGCTGGGATGACCATGCACTCTTCCCGGGTGGGGAAGGCATGACCTGGCTGCTGGCCTGTGGAGGTGTGAGGTCCTCAGGAATGCACAGTGAAGACTGAGTCGTTGGAAAGCAGGGCTGCAAGGCATCCCTGCAGCATCTGTGCAAATGTGATTTTTCGAAATCTAATTGCTTGAGCAAATTTGGAAATGGGTTTTCTCAGTGAAGATGGAGTCTTCAGTGCCCTCACTCTTAGCTGTTAACAGAGAAGGCACTCTACTGAGCAGCCGGGGCTTACATAGTGACCCAAAGTGGACAGGTTTCTATGGTGAGGGATATGTCTCTGATTACTTCACTACTATTTTTCAAATATCTGCTCTAAAACTGGAGTTATTAGAAGGAAAGAACACAGCAAACTTTAATATTGGTAAAGCTGCATCTTTTTTTTCAGTCTCATTTTCACATGTAGCTGAATTTTTCAACAATTTTTTTTTATCATACCATGTCTGTAAAACAACCCAAATGGTCATAAATGGGCAATATTAGAAGAGTCTAAAAACAGTCTTTTCACAGCAAAAAGTGGGTGAAACATCCAGTTGCTCTTATATCAGCAATTGCAATCTGATGCTGAAGAAGTGAAAAGCTCTCCAGTCCCCTGAGCCAAATTCACAGCTTCTTCAACAGCATTCTCAACTCTTTTTATAGTTTAGGCATTTCTAGAAAATTCACACTCTTAATTTTTGCTGTTTCCATTAGCCCCAGACCCTGTATGTTTTATACCAACTGCATTCAACTGAAGGGATACCCAACTGGGGATACAAATTGGCTGCTGAATGGCCCTCTCTGACTCCATGCTGTTACTTTCAACCTCAGATGGCACAGAAAGTGCTCTCTAGTTGACTTGCTTCCAAGTTTCACAAAAACCCAACCCCAGAACTTTTAAATGTAAAGTAGAAGAGAAACAAATTATTTAAGTTTGAATAACACTGCAAACCAGTTATATCACAAATATAGCTATAAGAAGGCATTATAAAAGATATGTTTCCTGTAATACAGAGCAAAAGTACCCTGAAGAGTGATTTTGTAATGTTTATAGGAGAGCTTACATACATTAGAAATGAGCTTCTATAGCTTTCAGAAACTGTAGAAGCTATAGAAGCTCTGTTTTACTGAAGAGAGTTTTCATGGGCAAAAAGATTTTTTTCCCATAACTGGATCTGCCTGGCAGACATAAATATGTTTCTGTCAAATTCACCAGTCTGCCACGCATATCAGAAAACTTAATGGGGAGATGTGGACATGGTAACAAGGTTCTGGGTACTGGTGAAGAACAAAATGCTTTCCAAGAGTGACTTCTAGCAGGCTATACCTGCAGGAAATACCCTTTGGTGATGGTTATACTGTCAATCATTAACATAGCTTCTGCATTAAACTCAGAAAGTGGACAATTTGTTAGGAGTGTGACCCTACCTTATTGTAAGCCCTTGCTGTTTCAACTTTTCCTGTTTATTTGGGATCAAAGTCACCTTCTCACTTCACCCACCTCTTTCAACTATGTTTATTTGCAGTTACAATGAAAGAGGACAGCAATTTCTTCTTTTATTTGGAGCCAAACTTATTTGTTCTTGTAGCTGAAGACAAATGGCAGACATCACCTTCCTCATTTCTCCTGCATTTATGTGTGGGTTCTCTCTCTAGAATAGCTGTCACAGTTATTTCCCTTCTAAATGCTCAAATTCTCCTGCATATAGAGGTTTGTGGTCTTTAGTGCTTAGTATGAGCAAACACAGAGAGAGGTGTACAGAGAATATTTTCTGTAAGATACATATAATAGTCTTTCTGTTCCACGTGTTCCTCCTGCAGCCTCAGCTGTAACAGTGGGTCCAGATTTGGGCACGGATTTCAGAAACAATGTGCATCACTTAGAATTACTTAGAGATAGGACAACGACCAGGGACTTAGAAATCACAACCTGTGAGGAAGGATTTTTTAATGAAAAGCCTATAAGGGATATAGGAGCATACAGAGCAGAAACCTGGTCTTTGTCTATATCAAAATGTCTCCTAGCTAAATTTCTGGGGGTCTGTATACCAAATTAACAAAGAAGACTTGTCAAAATAAAGCCAATAGTCAATGGCAGAATTCCTCACCCCAGTAAAACAAGTGAAATGTAAAGTGCAAACTAAGGATCAGAAAGGAAAGAAAATAAGATGTAAAAAGATCCTAACAGAGGCTCCTGACATCCTCACATCAGCTGCTGAAGTTAAAAATTAGCCGAGGTTGATCTGATCATTAGTGTTTCCTCATCATTTAATTTATGAGAAAGAAGGAAGGAAGGAAGATTTCCACCCCAAATTTTACCAGGTTAAGTTCTTGTGCTCGAGTGGAACAACTCAAGCTTAATACAGTTTCCAAAGAGGATCACACAAGAATCTGTCTCTCAGGGTGTGATCGGAGTAGGTCCATTTGTCTGTGTAATTACCACCATGGTGGAAGTCTGTGCTTCTGTATTTCTGCCACTGTAATTATTTTCCTAGGAACGAAGCATCTGAATTTTAATATCCCATATATTCAGTGCAACACAGCATATTACAATACCTTGACCTTTTCAGTGTTCCCTAAATTGATTGTCTGGTCGTCCTGTCCTCCCTTGTTTACAGCCCTGGAAACCTTAGAAGAAGAGGTAACATGGGCATCTCTGAGTCATATCTTCTATGTTTATCAGCACTTTTCTGAAACACACTGCTGGTCTCTAGAAGGCTTGACAAAAGCTGCATACTGTGTGCCTGAGGTGCAGTAGCATATAAAATCACGCTAAAAAAGGCAGGGATAAGAGCTACAGGCTGGCTCATAAGGTCCACCACAGGTGGTCTTGTTGAAGGTCACATTGGTTGACCAGTATTGTTATCAAATTGTGATCTCTCCCGTGAGTTATTCTGGCAGTCAGATAAACCTCCAGCTAAATAAATAACATGCATAACCTTCAACCAACCAAATATAACTGTTTAATTAATGTGCTTTTTCAAAGTAAATTAAAAAGCAAGGGGAAAAGGCTTCTGGTCTTTTAAGGATGAATAAAGCAGAAAATGTAATACCAGATCTAAACATGAAAGGGAGAGAATCCTCTTAAAGCTGAGGATGCAGTGGTAATGCAAAGCAGGAAAATGGTTATTCATTTCCAGCCATCGCCTCAAATTCCTGAACCAGTAAAAAGAAGATAGAAATTGTAATAAACTGCAAATGTTGGAGGAAGATGTTAGCATCGATCCAAAGAAAGAGCAATTGCCACTTTCTCACTGCTTGTCTTACATCAAAGGGAGAGGGAAAATGCTCATTTGGTGGTGCTTGTTACAGTTATTACTGTCTTCCAAAAACCCCGTAGAACTAAACAGAAATGCTCTGAGATGGTTCAAGTTCTTCCTCTGAGACTAAATGCAGAAAGGTGATCCGGGGAAGCTCTGCCACCTCCATATGTGCCTTCAGGTCCAAAGTGTGCCTCAAGGTAAACTCATTTGCCCAGCAGGTGTGGAGCTGAAGAGGCTGGAAC
This sequence comes from Syrrhaptes paradoxus, assembly GCA_013400615.1. Lineage (NCBI taxonomy): Eukaryota > Metazoa > Chordata > Aves > Pterocliformes > Pteroclidae > Syrrhaptes > Syrrhaptes paradoxus. Next base: position 44,502 of record VZTO01021996.1, on the reverse strand, counting down.
TACTTTAGTAGCTCCCTGCAGGCGTAGCTCCAAACCTCTCATCTGCCCGTTCAAGCAGTGGCAACAGCAGCAGGAAGACCTGTTTTGCCTCAAAGCGCTGAACAGAAGAGGAGGAGCATGCAGTTACCTGCACTACTGACACGTGGTGCCGCAGGCAGGCATGACCTGCAGCTCAGCTCTGTTATACTGATGACCACCCCAAAACTGCTTCTGCTGTATTATTATCACTTGCCTATATCAGCTATTCCCAAACCTTTCTACTTTCAGATGCGTAACACCATTTGAAGTCTCGCATCCAATCTGGAGTGTGGGGAGTGCTGCGAGACTGTGAGACAAACCATGTGAGAGAGCCTGAAGCACACAGTGGTCTTCAGTTCACATCTCCTCTGCATCCCTCTGCCTTTCCAGCCTCCTACTGAAAGCAATATCAAGATGAAAAATAATCATGTTAGGGTGAATCCAGACAAAACAGAACAGTCACTTCTGGGAAGAGGAGAGCAAGTTTAAGAAATTTCCCCTTCTTTCAAATAAGTCTCAGTCTCAAGTTTTTGGACAGCTTGCTGGTTTTGGATGCCCATTTACCTGTCATAGCAAAATTCCTATGTTTCGGTCTTCAGTTATTGAGAACATTTTGGACAAGCCAAGCAGAACTAAGCTAACACGGACCAGTTCAATATGCACCAGTCTTTTACCCAGCAATAAAGATCATCATACGCTGATCACTAACATAGTAATCTGCACTTTGTCCCTTTTTTTTATTCAATATAATGCCTAAATCATGGCCTCTGTTCTGGTAATCAAAGGTTTCCCTGCTGGATTATATTATATAAGACATTACCTATGGATATGTCACCAATTATGATTTGTGCCTTAACAGAGACCAGACATCATTCCATTATCTTCCCAACATAATGGAAGAAGTATGAAGGTCAGGATGCAAACAAGTATTTATTATCTAAATCATCCATGGAAGGAAAAAAAAAGGGACACGGGTTATAATCTGACAACCAAGAAGCCTGGAGTAGCATCAAGCTGTGACTGGTTGTGAAAAAGACACGAACAGGGGCAGACGCCTTCCAGAACAGCAGACGTAAGCACAGTAGGCAGATGGAAACCTATACCAGGCAAGTAACCTTCTATAATGGTGGACATAAATTGCTTATATAGGTATGCATCTTGGATTTTTTTTTCATTACCAATGAAAAATTAATATCTGGAGGCCAAGATATGGGATTGTTTGGAGTGGAATGAAATAACAGTGAAGTGTATTATTGTGATGTGTTATGTGTTTACATAGTTTATGTTATGTCCATTAACCTGCAGCTAGCATGGGGGATCTGGAGTGGACAGGTTGTAAGTAGGAAACACTGCCTTGCAAAGCTTGCTGTCCAAATGGGTCGTACAGGAGACAAGGAGAGGCACAAAATGAAGGGACTTACCTATGCTCACATGACAGATAGGTGTCAGAGCCAGAAAATGAACAATAAATTCACAGTACTTGCATCTTATGCTTGGCAGACAGGCTATGCAATTTATGGTTCTTGAAAAGGGACATAGAGAAATATTCCTCATTCTGTCCAAACACTTAACACATAAAAAACAGGCTAGTATGACTGGAAAAAAAAAAAAAGCTTTATGTATCTGAAAAATTGTTCAGAGGTCCTTTCATAAACACAAAAGTTAGATTGGTTATTGGTTTGAGGTGTGAGCCACTGTATGTGTCTACCTATAGCCTATCCAAAGTTGCGTACAGCATAAACACCTCACCAGCTGATTTTAAGCTAAGCCAAAAAGATACAGAGGGACAATGGAAAATGGTATTTCTTTCTTTGGGACCCACTGTGTCTTATTTTACTTGCCTTGTCAAGGTTTTTCATTGATTTCTGAGAGAGATTTGGCCAAAAATATTTAAAGAGGATGGTTCTTATGAATTTCTGCATATTTTATTGCTCAGGATACATTGCTAATACATGACACATTTCAAGAGCTTTCAAATAGTCTGTGCTGAACACACAGTGAGAACGGTTTTACTCATAAAACTTAGTTAAAGGGAAGTGTACAGTTTTCTTTCAGGAAAATAAGCATTTGATTTCCGGATCCAAGAGTTTGCAGTCTAGACTTATGTTTTTCATTTTTTTGGAACATTTAATCAGTCTTTCTCTACATTGTTACAGCCTGATGTCAATTAAAGGTTCATGAGGATATGAAAAACAGAGCAGGAGGTACCAGATTTTTCTTCCAGGTGAGAAGATGCAAGAGGTTTTACAGAGTGATTACCTTAAAAAAAAAAAAAAAAGCCAAGATCTTTAAGTTGAGGGACTCCTCGGTTCTCTCCATGCCTGATCCACAGAGAAATGACTGACTCTTGGTATTAAAGTCTGTATAAATTCATTTATGCCTCCTCAGGGTAAGCAGGCTTGTAAAACCCTAGTGTACTCTCAAGTAGCAACTGCAATTTGGCTCTGAGCTCTGCAAGACCATCAAAGGACTGGGGGATGATTTGCCTAGGAGAGAGGCTGTGAGTGTTGACAGGTGGAATGAGGGTCTTAGGAAATGAGAAAGCAGTGATGATATATAGCACAGCATCCCATGGAGGAGCCTTGGAGGAGAAGTTTCTCTTCCTTAACTCTGTGTGTACAAGATGGAAACCTGCAGCAGAACCAAGTCCAGTTTTTCCTTATTTCAAGGGCAGGGATTAAAAAAGCCATCAGAAATTATATACCATACCCACACACAGAGCAAACAGCAATCATTCCTCCAGCTGAGTATGTCCTGGGTTATCTTTATATTTCCTATTCACCTCCCAGCACATCCATGAGTCAATTATACAGGGACCAAGCACTGATTAAGGTGTGCATTGGGCTTAGCTCTCCCAGATGGGAAGGGGGCAGAGGGCATCCTTCTGCTTCTTTGGTCAGGTTGTAGGAGAAACAGCTTCTTCCTGTTTCCCCCGAAAGCGGAGGAGGAAATGAGGCATTTCCCAGAAGACAAACAGGAGAGAAGTGTGGGTTGAAGAGCAGCTTCCTCAGCAGTCAGGCAGTGCAGCAGTTTTCTAAAGATGTGCCTGTGCCTCTCACAGTTTGTGTGAAGCACTGCCGGAGTTGGCAGTGCACGGGAGCCAGCTGCTGAGGGCATCCTGCTCTCGGCCCAGGTGCTGCCACCCTTGGCTTCCTGAGTGATCTCATACTGACAATGTCAGCAAGGGATCGGAAATTAGGCTTATAAACTAGAATGCTCTGTAACCCTAGAGCAGCAAGCATGTATTTTCAAAGTTGATGAAGAAGTCCCTAGCCTACAGGAAAGGGGTTTGGGTTCCTGTGTTCCTCCAGCAAGAACTATTTATAGCAGAAAAAAAACCAGATCCTTCAAATCAGGGCCTGACAGATGCAGCTAATTCAAAGAAGAAATTTTGAGTAAAAACTATACGTGGGCACTGTGACACTTAAAGGATTGTGACAATGCCCAGCTGTGCCCTAACCCTCTAGACAGCTGTGGTATAGCAAATTTGAGTAAAGTAGTGGTGTCTTCTTAAAGGCAATCCTCTTTCCATTCGTATCCAAACTAAAGTTGTCAGTGCATCTTCCCTTGAAACAGTCACTAGCATGGGGCTGCAGGTGCAAAACATCTCTTTTTCTGCCCAGGTCTCTCACATTTCTTCCTGTGGCACTGAGGTCCTGAGAAGATATACATAACCTGTCTTCATCAATTCAGTTGATATTTTGCTTCAAGCAGCATATTGATTCATAGCAAAGAGCAAAGAGGGAGCAACAAAAGAGGAAACAGCAAGTAGTGGAAATGAAAATAATATGCAGGACAAGGAAGGAGGCTCATGAGGCAGGAAGGAGCAGCTGTCCTGCGGTCTTCTAGGGCCCAAGAAGATCTACTCCAGAAAAAGGCACCAGGCAACCGAGTTCTGTGGTCTTGGGCACAACACCACTATGGAAAAACTCCCCTCTTTCCTGCTTCAAGTGCTCAGGACTTCTCAAACTCCTCCTCCCCAGGCAGAAATAGTGTGTAATAATTACTTAAAACCCAAACCTTCAGTCCCCAAGTATTAATTAGTTACTGTCCAAAATAAAAGGCTGTGATTAACCCCCAGCTTTGTCCGCTGACATTGCCTTGGGTGTGCTGAGTTTTAACAGAGCAAGGTGTACTTGACAGGATTTCACTGACAACTTTCAGCAATGACATGAGGGTTGAATGTTGGCACAGGCTGTCAATCTTGCCTTTGTATTCTCGAAAACAAGGCCAGCGGGTGGCTATTTAATTGCTTGCATCACCCCTGGTGAAGCACATTTGTTTGCTTTCCCTTTTTGTCTTTCAAGGTCTTCTAAGCCAGAAACAGGGCAGCAGCTCCCTGAAAGATGAAGGCAAGTGGCAGTGTGCTCCTGGCATTGCCATGGCAAACACAGGGGGAAAATCACTGATGCAGAGTGGGACTTATCTACATTTCCCATGCTGATCAGAATATTGAAAAATAACTGGAAAGCTTGGAATTTCAAAGCAATGCAGGGTTTAAACTATTTTTTCCGTGCATGTAGTATTGACACCACTTACCATTTCATTAGCTGTTTTCCTTGTACAATAACTTTTGTAACTCTGAATTTGATTTCTGTTTTTAGCGCTTATATGTCAGTACGGTTCTATTGCAAGGTATGTATCCAGAAGAGACAAGGATTGTAGAGAGATGCCAGCCCCTTTATTAGAACAACAGAAACACTTGACAAGCTCTTGGGCTCTACAGGTCTGGCAATATTTATTATGAATACTGTATTAAAGACAGAGAATGGTATGAGCTTAAGGAAAAATACCTAAAGTATTTTTGTCACCATCTTTAAAAAGCCATTTATTGCCATTGCCATTCAACTCAAGCTCTTTAAAATGCTGGTTTACAAATTTTAATAGTTATTAGCAAGGAAGGTTAGTGCTCACAATCTTTCAGTAAAGCTACATCCTGGCCAGGGCTCATAGAATAAGATTTCAGACCCCTCTCAATATTTTCCTGAAGCATCCAAAGAAAAAATTGCTCCCACACAGAAATGATGTGAAGTACAATCTGACATAGAAATGACCTGAGATACAGGTGTTCCCTAAAAATAAAACAAAACAAAACAAAACAAAACAAAACAAAACAAAACAAAATAAAATAAAATAAATATTTGAGGTATAAAAATGTTTCTACTTCTAGAAGGACAAACTAGCACCACAATCCCAGCAGGTTTGTTGGCCTTTTCACCATCACTCCTGTTTTGTCCACAGTTCATAAAAAAATCCTCTAGATTTCGTTTTGTAGATTTTGGCTTTAAACACTTCTAAAAAAAAAGTTGGTTTTGTTTTTTAGTTTTTTTCTTGTTTGTTTTTTTTTTGGGTTTTTTTAGTAATTTAACTTATTATCATTCTGTGGCTATGTCATGCTCTTATACTCACTTTCCTCATCTGACTATATACATTTAAAAACAACAGCAGAGGAGTTTTGTATTAAAGGCATTAAAAACAGATACTTGAACTAACAGCAATTTCCCCAAATTTTTTTTGCTATGGTCATAATAAAGGCGCTGGTAGATGAATATTCTGCTTTTTTCATACAAACACTGTACATTAATTACATCTTCCATGGCACATCACAATCCTTCCTTTTGTTGAAAAGACCAATGTACTGAGGGAATCGTTGGTAGTATAGTAAGGACATATAATCCAGAATAAGTGCTTGGTCCATGCAATAATGACTGAGTTCTCAACTGAAATGTTACAGTTCAGAGTAAATTATTTGTATTTGTTAATTTTTTTCAACACACAAAAAAGATCCAGATTCCCTCAGACAGTGATTGCTGTTGGTTAGATCTGCATCTTGGCAAAACTCCAATTTTTTAGGCATATACCAACATGAATGAAAAATTTCACTAATCCTGCAATTTAAGCATGTTTAATGCCCACAGGATGCTGTAAACAAGAAAAAAAATAAAAGAGAGAAAGAAGAAAAAAGAAAGACAAAAAGAAAGGAAAAAGGAAAGAAAACAGAAGAAAGAAAAAAAGAAAACAAAACCTTGGAGACATCTGCTTCTGTAAGTGTCCTTGGCTGGTGAGCTTTCTCCTCTCACCATTTTGGCCAGGACAGAAGGGAGATCCCCTGGTAGTGACTCACCCTGTCCCCAGGCTGAAGGACTGGTACGGCACAGCATGCTACCCTGTGCTCTGTGCAGTGGGGAGGATGGCCAGGGCTGAAAAAGGCCCCTTTCCATCTCTTTTTAGGAAGAAAAAAGGAAGCTGCAATATTTTTAGGAGTGTATGGCAGCTGAAAGTGCATTTTGTGACGTTGCTCTTTGATGAATGCATAGCATCTCTGGAGGAAAAATATGAGTTTACCAAGTTCAGACATTTTCTGTTCTCATACGAGGAAAGCTGCTTTGATCTGAATTTGACAAGTGATGTGTATATTGTACTACTGCAACCACTTCAGTCTTTTTAGCTCAAAAACCAAATAGCCCAGGGACTAAAATCTGCTGTCAGACATCCTCTTCAGAGAACTCCCACTGCTTTCAAATTACTAGGTATGAAAGGTAGGTACTGCAGAGGAGCATGCAGCAAATGTTGTTCCCAGGTTTTTATGAGTGTTTGTATGGTTCAGATCCTAGGACACTTGCAGCTTGGCGTGGAGGCTCCACATTCATGTCCCAACCTGGATCCACATTCATTTTCAGGGGAATGGTAGTGGTGCTGGTGGTCACACAAGAAGTTAAGCCAGCCATGAAGCATTTACCTAACCTGCACCAACACTGACTCATTTTTTACATCCTTTTTTTTTCTTTTCAGAGGGCTTGCTATTTCACCTCATCTGTGGAAATTTATGACACATGTCAATCTTTTTTAAAGATAGCCTTTGACATCTAAAAAGGAAGATTTATAAACTCTTAGTCTGCTTAATTGTATCTTTCTCAGTAAAGTCTGACTGAAGTACTTGTAACTTTGACCAATTTATTCCCAAATGACTTCAGCACTCCCTCCACTTGTGTGTGTATTGTAATGCCAGTTTTTAATTCAATAATGTAAGAAGGATTGTGAGTGGAAGCTACTGTGTATTGTGACACTGTAGTTTGTCCTCTGTATGTAGTATTATCCTCTTTAATTATTTCCTAAACAAGTGCTTACTGTAGTTACAACAAAGACAGCAATTACAGATTCAATAACACAAATTTTAGAATCCTTAAATGCATATTTGTTTGCTACATTTTATCAGAGACTGTAATATCCTCTGATGGGAGTTCTCATACTTCCATTCATAATATTCTTACTTTACAGTTTCCACTAACTTCCATCTAATTTCTGACTTTGACTTTCTTCCTGGAAGACTGTTTTAAAGTTACAAATTTGATTTTCAGATTAAATCTAATCCTGATATTTGGTAAGGGTAAAAATAGTTTGATTATGAAAGCTACATTATTGAAATGTGATTAAAATAAATTTTCGGATGTTAGGTTCTTTAATAGAAACATTCTATTTTATTGTGAAGTGCTACAGAAAAATATGTTGTAAAGAGTTCATGACAATTATTTACAGAATTAAGAAACCAGTGAAAAAGCCCTTTTTACTGCTTTGGCTGAGAAGTGGCTAAAGGAAACTCATTTATGTCGCATTTGCCATAAATACGAACTGAACCAAATGACAAACCCCAGCACTGGTGGCAGGGCCCATCTTGCCCTGGAGAATGAGAGGCAGGGACAGGCTCGTGCTGTCTATGAAGAAGGGCGTGCCGCTCCCTGATTGCCATTTCCACTTCCCTGGGACAGCCTAACTAGAAATTGGTACCGACTAAACATATGATCATGTTTAGCAAATGCATTTTTGCTGGTGAAGTTGTGTCTGACACCAGGCCATTGTTAACGTGGAATAAATGTAAGCAGTTTCCAATGAAGTATCTGTTTAGATAGGTAGCAGCCAGCTCACATGGTCCACAGGCCAACAGACTGGTGGAAAATGGTGTCAAAATACTAACACACGTATGAAAAAAGAGCGAGGAGTCCAGCTCTCACACCTACCTGGCCCTGCCACCCTATGTTGCTCCGCCAGCGAAGCCAGGATCAACATCTGCTGACATTTTGTTCCCCAGGAAGCCAGGCTGATGGCACCAGTGCTGGCAGGAGCAGGCCTCAGCTCAACACATGGTTGTGTGACAGCAAGGGCATGGGCAAGGGCGCCAAACCACACAGCTCCCAGGGCTCCTCAGAGAGCACCCAGACACTAACAGGGTGTTTTATATATGCGTTAGACAGTCTGCATTTGTTTTCCTTGTGTTTCTTGATGGCCTTGGACTGGAGAGGATGCAGGAAAAATTGTTGCAGGCACCTTTTCAGGGCAGTCCCTCCTACGCTGCAGCGAGACATTAAACCTCAGGTATCATGCGTAGCAGACCTCTGTCAGCTAAGAGAGCTGAATGCTCTGAGCAGAGCAAAGAGTGCTCTGAGAGATATCCAGAAACCCTATCTAGGTATCAGAAACAAAATCCAGATTTAAACTCTTTCCAGTGCCTTGCTCAAGAGGCATTACTGATGGGAAGAAATCCTGCTCTCATACTAGCTCTGCCTTGGAAATTTGGCAAGGCCAAGTTTTTCTTGTACCCCTCTCTAATCAGCCTGCTACAAACCTTTATACTCATGAGCTACAAAGAATTAAAACGGAAGAAGGTAAAACTCGTAGCATGTCCAGACACAAGTCATCATTAATCACAGCCCTAGAAACCAAAATCCTCATGGAGTTCCGCTAAAGCAGTTCACAGACAAACCCAGCAGCAGCGCAGGGTGCAACAGGCTTGTTTCCACTTGTTTCATCTCCATCCAGAAGTCAGAACACCTAGTGGTGACCAGTCTGTTACCATTGCTTGATCTGGTCCTCCTTTCTCCGGAGCAATTTACACATCTCCAGTAAATATGTGAAACAGGAACAGTTGCCTATAGCTTCGCATTGGGAAATTAAGAAGGAATTAGCACTAAAAATAATGGGTTTCCTTTCACAGTACTTACCCCATGAGGACTACTGCCACATCTGGGGTTGAAATGTTATTTCTTCTACTTCAGTTTTCTTTTAGAAAAGCCAAATCATTGTCCTACTTGCTTCTCTCCCTCTCTCTTTTTATTGTCAGGATGATTTCCCAGGAAGAGATTCTTAAAATTTACAACCAAACAAACCCCAGACTGGAAGAGGGGAAGGAGAGAAGCTACAGCCCTATGAATAGTAGAAGCTTCACTTTTTGTGGATTTAATTTGTGTTCAATAAGCAAGAAAGAAAAGCAGTGTTTAGTTTAATATTTCAGGATATCATGCAATAAACGCCCCAAGAAATATAGTGTGCTGAGGCCAGGGCACACTCCAGCACAGCTTCCCACATGGAGAGCTGTTTGCCAAGACTGGCTGATACACAGTTTTTGTACAATATAATTACATAATTTGGGGGAATTACTTTTTACCAAATGATTTTTACTATTCTAACACATAACATGGATGGTTTTACACCAGAATAATTGTTCTTCTGTCCTCTAATTATGAGCATATTTGGTATAACAAAGAACCAGTAGGAACTGGAAATGGTTCAGGTCATCTAGTCCATTCTTATGCCTGTGATGAATTATTTCTTACATTGTGTTCATTAAAGTTTTTTCCAACATATGAAAAACACATGTTATGTGACTGGTGGGAAATAATATAGAACCAGTAAATAGGTGTACAGGAATATCTGCTATAAACTTTTTTTTCTTATAAAGTATGACATTTATACCTTGACAATGAGCAATATTCACATTAACTACAGATTAGTTGTACAATCAAACTCTTATTGATTCTGACAACACTACCCAGCCTGTCTCCATGGCAGTCTGAGACACTTCACCCCACTGTGTTGGAGCAAAAATCCTTGTATAATTGGGCTGCTGGGATCTTACTAATTTTAGGATTTAAGAAGGATACATGGTATCTGAGTGTTGGCTGGCTTCTTTTAAGGTATATCTGCATATACTCTTTGTGTCTTTGAGACAGGTCTTTTTCTGTAAGAAAGTGAAGAAAAACATTCAACAGACATAATAAAGGCCAAGAAGAAGAAGAAAGGAAGGCAAGGAGGCCACATCACTGACCTGATCTTACGTACAGTAAAATCAGGGAACTTCTCTGCTTTCAAGACAAATCCTAGTTGGAAGATTTCTTTCTTTATATACACAAATGCCTTTTCCTTGTATTTTCATAAAATAAAAAGCAGTTGTGATGACAATGCTGCAAGAAGGGGCAAGAATAGGTAAATATAAATTACTTTAGGGGATTAACAGGCCTAATGAGAGTGACCCTGAATGCATACAAAACAGTGTTTTAAACAAATGTTGGGCTTTTCTGGAACAGAGAAAGCCCTAGAAAATGCAAATGCTGCCTCTGAATTTCAGATGGTCTTTTCATTCCTTCATTGTATGTGCATGTGTGCTCCCTGCTATGTACCCCTGTGGGGTCACCGTGGGGCAAGTCTACAACCCATCTGAGGTGAATCCAGTTAATCGGTGACTATGTAAATGGGCATGCTGCCTCATTTCCGATTTTTGTTTCAACCGAGGATGCAGAGGAGGTGATGAATGCTGATGGAAACCTGAAAGGCTTTCTGGGACAGTGTGATGGAGCAGGCTGAGGCCAGGGCAGCTGGCCAGAGCCAGTATTGAAGCTGGGGAGGAAACTGCTTCAACTGTCAGAGTTAAATATATAGCAAAACTGAGCCTTTATTCATTCTAGTTTGCCCAATTCCAGACTCTTTTTACTACCACAGTAGACTCCCTCCAAGTCCAGGACAGGGAACTCAGAGAGAACTCCCTGTCTAATATTCAAAGAGTAGCAGAAATCCTGTCCTCAAATTAACATTGTTGGCTTTATTTCCCAAGTGCCTTCAGCTCCAGTTACTGTAAATGAAAGTTTTAGCCTACCCTGGGCAGACAGACTGACAAGCTAGGGCTCTTCCGTGCATAGTTTTATCTTTTCTCTCTTGTGTGTAGATCAATAAGGGTTAATACAGGGCTGTGGCTCTCCCTGTGCAGGCAGCTCAGGTAGTCCTTGCACCCATTTAATGGAATCTCTGGCACCAGCCTGGTGGGTATATTGAATTACACCAGTCAAAATATTTTCCTAGACATCCAATGAATAATGAAAAGAGTTTAAGAGGTACTTCAACTGATCACCCTCACATCCTTTGGGGTATAGAGTTATCTTTCTGAAGAGATAAATCTATGCAAGTTTTAAGTGGTTTCCTCAAAATGTGCAGCTTTTCATGAGAGAGATGGATACAGAACTAGGGAAAACAGGTGCTTTGGCATCAGTTTTGTTCCTGAACGTGTTGTCTATATTGTGCCTATTTGACCCAGCTTAATTCCATCCTTGGGCTCACATGGGCCCTCTTTTGAAGAAAGACCCCTAGAAAGGGGCTCAGGATAGTAGCAGCTATATCATTGTCTTAGAAAACAAAGCTCTTGATAGAGAACAGTGGCTGCCAAACAGCCACAGTCAAGGCTGAAGAGTGTACAATGACTTGGCATGTCCTTTTAGCTCATTTTACACATGGAATTTCCTTGAAGGCTTATTATAAATGATAAAGGTTAGATAATTTAACAAAACATTGCAGAAAGCTGACAGCAGCCACATACGAAGGTATGTGGCTGGGCAGCTTAGATCTCAGGCTGGCAATGTTTCTTTTCTTTCAATCCATGGTCTCTGTTGGGAGAGTATCTTGTCATGTCAGCAGTAAACATCTCATCTAGTCTTCATACTGTGCCAGTAACCCATTAGTGAAGCCTCCCCGTTATAATCCTACTGCTATCTTGCTGGCTTTGCACCTTACCTGTATGGGCACAGCACAGGCAGTGTCAAGACTTGTATTGGCTTTCCCTGTGCAATGCCCAGAAATAGTAGCTGCATAATAATATATTTCTAAGGTGAGGCTTAGATGGAAGTGGCAGTGGCAGGGAATAAGGAGAAACACGTTGTCTGAGTATTTTAGACCATAATTTTTTCCTCTTTTTTTTTTTTTTTTTTTTTGCCATGATGCATGTTAGGTAACATCTCAGCACTTCCTTAATCTCAATTAAAAAAAAAAAAAAGTAAAAGAAGGAAAGGTGATGTCTTTTGGGTAAACTACCCAAGGCTCAAGAACAGTATACACACCCAGTGGTAGTAAAGAGACTTGAACTTGCCTAGTAAATTAAGAGATTAACTACCCACACAAACTCTTGAATGCCTTGAAAAAATTAGGTTAATAAGAACCAAAATGCCACATGACTAACAGTCGAGGTTTTTTGACTGGGAGGAGGAGTGGGAAGAGAATCACAGAGACAAAATTGTAGATCCAGGGTTGTTATTATTCAGTTTTCTAAACAACTTTTTAAAATATCAGCCTTTTGTTCAGCATGCTTTATTCAAAGTCAATGAGCAAAGAGACATTTCTGTTCTGTTTCATGACAAGAGTTGCTTAATGGGTTATTTTGTTTAATTGTTGACTCATTCTTCCTATCAGGTGGTGGCAAGCACAGCCTTTCACAGCAAAACAAATCTGCAGGTGCTGTTGTTCAGCAAACAATATCAGAATCAACTGCAAATGTTTAATATGCGTTTTCAAATATGACTCTTTCCTCTTGTTGTGTTTCAGGGTCTACTTCACACTTTCATGTCAAAGATCTAGTTTCATGGATCACTGCTAATTAAGCTTTTGGATCTGTGCTGTAAGTATACATATATTTTGTTCAACAGAGGCCAGTATTTATTTCCTATTCCCATACTCTTGCACAGGAAAATGAGCTTGCTGCAGTCACATGAGTTCTTCATCTCACTGCACAAAAGAGAAATTGAGTAAAAGAGCAAACTTGCACCATGGGGAAATTCAAGCATCAAAAGTCATGTCAGTAACAATCAGGAGGACAGGATCTAAGGATGTTGGTAACTGCTATTTTACAATTCCTTGTAAGTACATTTAATAAACATTTAACATTTTTTATCTATATATAGGTACATATATGTAGTAATTTAATCAATTTAAGTAAGGACAGGGCCAATGCAAGAAAACCATCTACAGTAAAGACAAAGAAACCCCACATATTTGGCTTTTATACTGTAATCAAAACCAACAAAATATTACACAAAGTTTAATTATAGTAGTCCATGTTGTCATTTACGCTACACATTTATGTTTCAGTTTCACATATTGGGAAACAAATTGAGAAAGTTTGAGATGATCAAATACTGGATGGAAACACAGAGCTCCTGACTCCACTTAGCTCATTACATATCCCTTTTCTTGAAAATGTGTTCATTTTTCTTTCTTTTCTTTAGGCAACTAATCATTGACATCTCATCAACTTTATCCCCACCCTCCTCCTGCCCCAGCAAATGACAATAATAAAAAGCTTAATTTCTGCTACTGTTACTTTATTACGTCAGATACTGAAGCCACTGCCATTTTTGGGGACAGCAGGGCAGGCCACTCCTCTGCTCCTCGGGCTCATTTCAGATAGCCTCACAAACTGGGTATCTGATGCAAAGCCCAGTGTATTTGGTGGAATCTTCTTCCAGATCTTCAGAGCAGACTCCTAAGTGCAAACCTGGTTAACAATCCAGCAGAGAACCTCTGATTATTACATGGGGCTGGTCAGGAACAGTAATCAAATTACATAAAGGAAAACATTTAGGATACATTATTTGAACTGCATTAGATATCTGTGTGGTCCTTCCCAGGCAGAATGAATATTTCCTCAATTTGATCCAATTTTATTCAACTTAATTTACACCTTTCATTACTTTGGATTAATATGGGTCTGTAACATGTCTTAGGGAAACAGGCCCTGCAGGAAATCATGTGAGCTACTGACATAATTTCTACCATCATTTCTAGTATTAGAAAATATTGCAACATTAAAGAGTTTTCTGTTGAATAAGATATAAACCCAAGGTTATCCTCTGCTTGCAATTATGTGGTAAATATAATTGTGACCTGAACGTGGAAGTACAGAAGTCAGCAGTAGGCAGGAATATCTTTTTTAACGTTAAAATTTGCAATCTTTCCCTTACTGCATGGAAACAGTTTGTCAATGCAGTCTCTCCCCCCATGATGTCTGTCCTGCCCCATCCTCACAAATTTTTGGATCCAATGCCCACTGGCTAAATTCCACCAAAATCAAAGTGTAGGTACATTTAAGTCTTGGAGAATGATTTTACTCTCAACAACTGCTTCATCTCACAGGCCCTAAAATCAAGCAGTGCCTCAGCTTTTGAGCAATTTTCTAAGCAGAGAATTTAGAGTTTGCTAGAGAGAAAAAGAGGATTTTGAGAGAGGCAAAGGGAGTCTTATACTCTGCCCACCTCTTCTCCCCCCTCTCCAAATGTTGCTCCACGTTCCAATCACCAAGGTATTGTGCAAAAGATGGAGTGTTTCCTCCCCAATGCTCACCTTGTCAGGCTTTCCACCACCTGCAGACCGATCACAGCACCTTAAAAATATGCCTCACCCCATCAATTCAACAATGATTTTTCATGAATAAGAAATCGAAGTTCTTTCTTACTGCTACTACATGCTGGGTCTGAAGTCACCGAAAGGTTAAGGAGTGAGTAGTCTCTGGATGTTAAGCTCAAAAGAATTCTTCCTCATTGTCCTCTGAAATTAGTGGGAGTACCAAAGGAGTAGTTACTGTGATTACTCAGTGTTAGTATTTACAAAAATTGTGCTCCCCATAAATATTGAATTGTTCATTATCTTTGTATATGCTGGGCTTTCATAAATATTGGCATTTGGTAATTAGACAGCTGGCTGTAAACTTGAGGAGACAGTCATTACAATGGCCATTAAGAGAGCTCAGAGAAGAAAAAAGGCTGCTTCTTATTCATTCAGGACACTGGAGCTCAGAAAAAAAAGGGAAATTTTCATTTGAATAGGGCAAACATTCTACATTTTATGTAATCTCGGTTGTATCTGTGCTCTCCTCATATCCCTTCAGTCAAACAGTGTATTTTGGGTCTTCATTTCCAGATTCATCTACACAGAAGCAGAGCTGTGTTTCTGTATGTGCATTCTAGAGTGCTCCAGCAAGAAGGACACGTACAACAGAACTTGCAAGATCTTTGTATAGATTTTAAAACCCGTTCTTGCAAATATCAGCTGGTATTGGAAGGCTGAAATGACAGATCTATAACACTTTCACAAGCTAAATGGCATTGTTTTTAACTGAACACTTTGCCTTTTGTCTCAGGAAAAATACCCATGCTTGACTGAGAATAGACACTGGAAAATTTTCTAGTTTGGGATTTCTGTTAGAAAGACGGGAGCATGGTATTGTCAGGAAATCTGTCATCTTGCATGTTGTGTAAAAATGTGGTTTCAGTGCCTGAAGAATTTTAGTCAGACAGATAACTCCTGTTCACTCAATTGTTATTTTTTTGTTTAAGGAAATTGTATAATGCAAGGTCAAATTCCATCTTTTGAGTGGTCCAAACAAGTGCTGTTATTTGCATAGTCACAACTGCCTGGGGGAAGACAAAGATTTCTGTTTGAGGCTGGGGTAGAGCAGACTAGACAGTGGTGCTTCCCAGTGTGCAACCAGGGGCCACTGCTGCTCTGCCAACCATTAAGACGTGAAACAACTGTAAAAATCCTGCCCTTCAAGCATCAAAATCCACATATTTCAACATATAATAAGTGAGCAAACAGCATAAGGGGTGAAAGTGAAAATGATAAAAATATCAGTCTGCTTTTGTGTTGGTTATAATGATCAGGGCTGCATTGCTGCAGAGGACAAGTCCAGAGGTTTTTCTCTCTCCAAGAATTCCAGATGGTACTGACATTTTTCTTCATAAAAAGTTACAGTTGTCATTAATTGATGCTGTCAGAGAGATACCTCCATAATAACTATAAAGACACAAACATCTCTGAAATTTATGGATTTTGATCCTGCAGCAGACAGGTAGAAAAACTGCCACCCAGCAAGCATCTCTCTTTGTTATTGCCCTTAAGCACAACTCTCCGCCCATCTCTTTGATGAGAGCCAATGCAAGTGAGACTTTCAAGCTGATTATTCTTTTACACTCTGCGCGAAAGATGTATCTAATAAGAAGAAATAAGATTAATCTGGCTAAAATCAGTTTAAGAGAACTTTTTCAAATTGAAATTATTTGAAATGGCAAGTCTGAAAATTTACGGAATGCAGATATGCAGCCAGAAAGGTGTTGTAATTTGGGGAATTGCTGATATGGATTTTTGAGTTCGTGCCATTTTACATTTAATAATTTCACTTACATATTTTGTTTGTAGTGTACTGCACCATAGCTGGATGTCTACACAGACTTGTGCACATGTATATGTGTAACTACTGGGAGAGGAAAAACTGATGGATTTTTCTAATTCAGGATAGAATTATATATATTAATAGATGATCCAGTTTAGAAGGAAATATAATCTGTTGGCATTTGGTTTTATGAGTGAGTATGGAATATAATCTGTTGGCATTTGGTTTTTATGGGTGAGTGTGTATCTGCAGCAACAGAATTGGCATAACAGAAAGTTGGACAATTTGTTTTTAGCACAGTGTCCAATAATTTACCTCTTGATCCTGCCCTTTTCACAGCCATTTCTCAAGGAACGATTACAGCTAGGAAGACCAAAAGCTGAGAAACATCTCATTTCCATACACAAATTATCATTTTTCTCCCATTCAAGAAGGTTTCAGAGCTACCTGGGGGACTCAGCAGAGGAGACTAGCTTGTACCACGAGGACAGATGAGCTCATGATCTTGCATAAATCACCACTGTGGGGATCTCAGCTCTCAGCTTCAGGTCTCCAGCTGTAAAACAGAGGTAATATCATGTCCTTATTGCCCCTTTTCTGACTCTTTCTTTTAAAGCACTCCAGGTCAGAGGCTTTCAACTTGTTGTACTTGGAAGGTGTGTCTTTGCCTTCAGTTGCTCTTCATCCTGTGGCCAAATCAGTAACCTTTGATGAGGAGATAGGAGCTGGACTGGGGCGTAGGAGCTGGAGAAGTGGGGGAAAAAGCCCTCAGGCTGACCCCACTGACAGAGAATTTCTCCTTGCTACTCGGGGTTAGCAGAAGGGAGAGAGCCTCTGTGGGTACCTCAAAACCTCCAGGATTTCCTCAAGTCACCCCCAAGGTTGAGGTCTTGCCCTTCCTTTCCTGCAGGAAATCCAGTGTGGGATGTGCCACAAGTTGCAGCGACCTCCCTCACCAGCTCCCTTCGAGCAAGGATTTAGCACTGGATCTATCCATCAGTGTGCTCGAAGGGATTTGCTGTGTTTCTGATGCAGGAAAAGAGAACGGCAGGAGGGGCTCAGGCTGGAGATGATGAGATACAGCCTTGCTCCAGCTGTAGCAATTACCGTGTGCTGTCAGAAAAACAACAGGTCTTAAATTTTGAACAGAAGGGACTAAATGCATCCCTGGAGTAACTCCAGCAATTTCTGCAGGCTGTAGGAGAGAGATTTTGGCCCTCCATCCAGTTTATGCACAGAACTAAATATTTTCTCTAACATTGAGTCAAAGGACTGAAATTATTTCTCAGATTGAGAAGTCAGATGAAAAAACATACCTTACTCCCAATGAACTTGGCCTCTGTATTTCTAGTGCACATTAAGCAAAACAGCATCTTTCAGATAGATGGCTTTTGCTGATGGCCATTTTGAAATTTCAATTTCAAGTGCACTACAGGGTTTCTCTATAAGTGAGAACTGCTCTCACCGTCATTTCTCAAAGGGTTGCAATGAGATCAAAGAATTGGCTTCCTTTAACAATCCTGCAGCATCCTGAACTAATTCAATGGTGAAACATACCTGCTACCAGCTACTGCCTTCACTGTCTGGGTGACTGCCATGTGGGAAATTGTCTGAAGAAGTTACCTCAGACTTTGACCTTAAATGTTTATTGCTGGTTGAATTCAGTAAAACTAAAAAAATAATAGCTAAAGCACAAGGTAGTGACGTCTTTGCAGTGCAACATGCAGTTCAGTGGGTTTCTCAGCATTTGTTGCAGCATGATAATTCTGTCTGCTTTTACTTCCAATGGACATCGCACGTGCTTCGATTCCCACAGCTGAGAGCAGGGTGAGAATCTTGACATCACACACCCCAGGACGGCAGGAGGGCAACAGTGGCAGATCCCATGTCTGGTGCTCCAGTCCCGGTCTTGTCCCCCAGGAGAATGTTCCTGCGGTGACTGTTGCAGATGTGTTGCGACTGCAAAGGGGAGGATAGAGAAAGAAGCTGAGGACATTTATCTGAGCAGGAGGCTGCTGCACTGTATTTCCGGGGAGGCCACTTCTGTTCAGCTTCTTTAGGTCTCATTTTACCCATCTGCTATGTCATGCTCATTTGCCCACTGCGGTGTCAGGAGACTTGACTGATGTATATGAAGTTCTTTGATGCATGACAGCTCTACATGAAAAATAAAATAAGCAGAGCTTGTTTCTAGCTGCATCACTTTTACTTGGATATCAGCAGCTAGTCAGTGTTACTGAATGCACTGAGAAAAAAAAATAATTATTTATCTAGTGCCCCATGCATGGGAACACCCAGTTCAGAACTGGTTTTCTGGTCTTGTTTTTTTGACAATAGCATCTAAAGATCTGTGGTTCATTGTTTTTCTCCTGATACTGCTTATTACCTCCTTTTCCCTCTTAAAACAATACACAGATCCCCTACTCCCCCCCCTTAACTACCTTTCCCTGGAGTACAGTGATGTGTATTGTTTGAAAATTATATTAAAAAAAAAAAAAAAAAGAACAGAGGAAAAAACACTATTTAGAAGTTTCCTTACCTGGGATAGAGTGTTACAAACAGTTTTAAAAGATCCAAAAGCTGATTGTTAACTGCAAGGGACAGTAAAGTGGGTTTGCTCAGAGGGTGGATGCACACGGAGCAGTGAATGCTCAGTTACAGACTTCTCCGAAGCCCCTGGCATGGGAACGAATCCCATCACTTCTGCATCACACCACAGACACTCAGAGGCTGCAGCTAAATGACTGCAAAAGCCAAACCACTCTCCTCATCCATCAGATTGACTCGGCAGCCAGTCTGAGAGATATAGATGCCAAATGCAAATCCGCTAGTTGATAGGCATTGCCATTAATGTGTTTTAATTAAATAGAGAAAAGGAAATGGGAAAGGACTGAATCAGTGACGGTGAGAAGAAACTGAGCACCAGAGAGCCTGGATTTTTTCATTCTCCTATCTGTTTGCTACACCAGCAAGCAGGGGATCATTGTTGCTTGCCTGGCTAGTGTGTATTACCAGGAAATCTGATGGGGTTTTTATTTTTAGGTTGAATTTAAACTGTTGACTAAGTCTGTCTATTGCTGAACAGATCAATTTCAGCCTTATATTCCTTGCATAAACTTGGCTTAAATATCTCACGTTTGATAGATTTTTTAAATATTTCTTTTTAACTTCCAGTTATCCCAGATTCCCCACTGGTCCCAAGCCCTTGTGGTTCTCTGCAGAATTATATTATATTAGCAACCACCACTGACATAGATATTGTTATGGAGGTGCTACATGGTGGTTTTGGCTTTCTGATGTCCCTGCTGGCCTGATTATGCAGGGCTTCTCCATGAATGCATATGTGCTGCAGATACAGCACCCGACCTTGTCATCTCCCTATTAAAGCCCCCCCGCCCCCTACCCCAGGAACTGCTGGTAGGCTGCAGCTCTCATGCCGTGGCTGGGGGGGCATGTCTGGGGGTGTCTATGTGTCTGCATGTGGCTTCTTTGTTTTCAACAGATACATAAGAAATGTAGTTTGAGTATGTCAACGGAGTAGGAAAATGCACCTTACATGGAAAATTATACAGAATAGCAATATATGGTCTAAGTTGCCTTTCCCCATCTACAATGAGTCTGAAAAATCTATACCTCTATGCATCTCAGACACTCTATATCTGTTTTGTCACAGCTTATACTGATCTGAAATTTCTGGTTTGGCATATTTCAAAAATAAATTCTTTTGGAATTTTTCATGTGCCTCTGAAAACACTGCTGTTACCTCTGCTGCTGGTGAGTACAATCTCACAGAAGTGGAATAGAGCTGTGCTACATCTCTGTGGCTTTATCGCAGTTCATGCTGGAAAGATGCATGCTAATTCCCATTCCTTTTCCTCAGTTGTAGGACTCATTCTCCTCTTCCATTCAGCTCTGTTTTCCATAACGAGTTCCAACCTCTCTGTAAATCAGTGTTTAGGTTAGGGTGCACACACTGTAATCTCCTTCAGTGTAATATATAAACTACTGTGAGATTTTCTCAAGATATAATAAATAATAAATAAAATCTTGGTAAGAGTATGTTTAGAGAGGGAGCTTTGGGTGTGAAGCATTGTTCTTGTTCCACAAGCATGCATTTGTATTTGGTCCAATGTGGATAACACTGGACATCACTCACTCACTTGACTTTTGCATCTGGGACAGCGAGGAGGGATTCCTTCAGGGAACTTCACAAAAGCCAGTTAAGTTACAGGGGTAATTTAGGGGGTGCGGGGGATTCGACTCGTACAGGACTCACGACAGGAAGAAGCCACCACACTAGCAAGGTGTGATTCATCTCTTCTAAAGTTAGCTGCCTAAAAATGGCAAATCTCATCTGAGCTTGTTTGCTATGCAATCAATGGAAAAGGAAGGCAACCTGCAGGATGACTGACTCACCAAGGCCACAAATTAGAAAGGACCCTAGGTAACTGAACTTTGGGCATCAAATTCAAGCTAGACAAGAACTACTAATCAAAATCAATCCAGCCTCAAATGACTTTGGTCTTTATGGGATTTACAAAAAGCAGCAGTACAGACCTTGCTTCAGAAGTGGCAGGGACTGCTCCCTTAAATTCAACATTGTAATCCCTGCGTCAGCTTTCCTATGGGATTTTATCCTTCACAAAGCCTCAGTTTTTCTAGGGAGCAGGAAAGAGAAGATGGTGTGAAGGGAAGGAGCTTTAATGGTCACTGTTGTTTTAACACGTTACTATGCTGCATCTTTGGAGGTTTAAAATCTTCCAGGTTATTTTATAAGTGAGAATTGCAAAAAATAAAATGTAAAAAAGTAATTTAAGAATAATATACACATCACAGGAAGGTGACTGACTAAATTTGGGCTCAAATGTTCACTGAAGTACATGTACTCCTACATGGCTGCAGCTGAGGACAAAACATTTCAAAAGGGGACTGTGACAGGGAAGGGATTAAATATCTTTTCGCAAGAGAAAAATCTGGGAGAAGAAAGAAGAAGGAAAAAAAAAAAGAAAGAGACCTTTAATGACACAATGGGAGGGCGGAAGGAAGATGAGGACAGACACTTTTGGAGGTTCTTAATGAAAGCACAAAAGGCAATGTGCACAAGCTGCAACAAGGGATATATACCTATTTCCAAGGTACTAGAAAAATTGGTTATGGTATTCAAACATCACAACAGCAACCCAGACAGATTATGAAATCTCTTCGTTCCTGAGCATTGAAAACTCATCTGGACCTGTTACAAGTCACCTGGACCCTACTCTGAGTGAGGGGGTTTGACCAAATGACAGTCATATGGATGAATATTTATTTGTGAATGGGTACCTAGACAGCCAGATTTATTGATATATAGGTACATCAAATACAGGGATGTTCTGAAACTCTCTTTCCTAGTCTTGCTGCAAGGTGTCATGGTGTTTACATTTTTGTAAAAAAGAGACCAGGCAGGAGACACAAGTGACACTGCTCATATAGCTATCCCTCCTCCTATTTAGGACAAGGAGAAGTTGTACCTAGAAAATAATGTCAAAATAAAGGTCTAAATATAAAACACCCAGCCACTAATGAAACTATATTTTATTTTATTCACCAGACCTGGCAAATTTAAATACAAAGTTGTGACAAAAAGTTCTTTGGCATCTGTAGTTAGCATGACATCGACTCACTGCATTGACATCTAGGATTTGATACTTCAGGCAAAACTCCCATTGCAATCAACAAGTATTTTGATCTAAAAAGGACTGCGAGGTCTGTGTCATGACTCAAAGAAAAGAAATGATGAGCATCATCTGTTCAGGCAGCACCTCTTTCAATACCAATGGCATTGCTGGTCTAAAGTTTGGCTTCTATGTACTAGTGAAACAGAAATTGAAGGACCTAGTTTCCTTGTAATCCTGAAGGATTTTCCACTGACTTGGTTAAGAACAGGAATACCAGTTAACACCATATCACTCCCTTCCTAAAAAGAGAGAATCAAACTCATGTAATGTAATAAAGGATTACTATAGTCAATTCCTTTAAACTGATTTTTCCATCCACTCTCTCATCTGCTCACCACTGCAGATGTGCAAAAGAGGGTTGAAATTATTAAGATTATGGCACTGGTTGTTGGGATGACTGAGATCTCCAGGAGCACAGATAGACTGAAGTATTTTATAGTCAAGAGCTGACAGGCAAGGAGAGACTAAGCTGTCAGCAAGCATACAAAGGAAAAACAGAACACCCAGCTATAAGGCTAATGACTCAAAGGCTCAGGCAAAAACTTAATCTTGCAGCAGGCTTCATTTCTGCTGGATGTTCTCAAGGTGGTATCTTGCCTCTAGCAAGGAATGGTCAGAAGATGTGTCTACAAACATTTGTAACAGTAATTAGAAAACATTATCAATTTAACTGGAGTGCTAAGTACAAGCTCTGGCTTCACTCTGAAGTTATAAATGAAGAACATTAAGGTGTGTTTGACAGTCTGGCATGCCCAGGCTTTCGAATCACCTTTTTGGTTCCCAGCTAGAAAAAAGACCTAACTCCTCTCACAACAATTACCCTTGCCTTGAAACTGCTTGACAACACTAGAGATGGCTTTTAAATAGAAAAAAGGATGGGATTCAGGTTGGATTTTGTTGTTCTTTCATGTAAATGAAAATACATTTTTGACAAAAAAAAAAAAAAAGTGAAAAATAAGAAAGTACAGCCCACCAATAACTTTCTACTTTTTTAAGACATTATGCTGCAGAGCTCCAAGTGATGATAAAGCCAGACTGAGGGGTGTCCATGATCTGGAAGCCAGGTGATTATTCTGTGTTTAACTACCAGAATGAAGCCAGAAGCCCTAGTTGACCTTTTCACTGGAAATCCCCTGGAGGCATCAATATGGTGCAGCAGAACTCACTGCTCGTTTTGCTGGACCCTACACCCAGGAACAGCATGAGAAAAAGGCCTGCAGACAATGTGTTCCTGTACTTCAGCTAGCCAGCCCCAGTCAGAGCCTTTTCTAGCTGTCAAGCCATATGTAGGTGGAATTCAATTAAAGTTTTCAGATTATTTTTTTTCTGAACAAAACGAGATACATGGAGGAAATAATCTGATAAATGTTCCTGGTTAGCCTTTCTGAAGGCAAAAGGTGGCCTGCAAAATATAGAGCTATTTCTCCACCCCATATTTTAAAATAGTCAGTTTATTCTCTCTTACGTCAGGACTCTGTAGCACACGTTTTCACAGGGAAACTCGCTGGCCTCACAGCACACCTGCACTCATACCAAAGGGCTCCACTCTATCCTGTCTGCAGGCTGAATGCTTCAGCAGCTCTTCCCTCACTAGAAAACAGAGATCTCAGAACACAGCTATCCGTCATGATGCCTGCTAATAATATGAGACCAACACAAAGCTGAGGAATTTAAGTAGGCTGAAAATGTGTTGCCTACAGAAAAACTCCATCTTTCTGCCCACTACTTCCCTGCACAGTGCACGTAAGCATCTCCTAACAGCTTCTCTAGCTCTGTAGTACTGGACCGTTCCAAACCCAGTAATACGTATGTAAGCCACTCACAGCCATGCCATTTTTAATAAACCATTTATTAGCTAAACATGGGCTGATAACAAAGACATCTATACCGAGAAGGATCCCTCCTTTGAACTCAAATTTGCACAGTTCAAAATCCCATTTCTTCAATCATCGGATTAATGTCTGTGTTATCTGCGTGTGAAGGCAGTTCTACTTTTGTCCCCATTGTAACAAGGGCCTGTGTGCCCAGGAAGTACATGTTTGTATTTATAGGAGCATTGTATTCAAGGCAAGCACAGCTTGACTTGGGGAGGGAAATGCCGCATAATATTTGTATTACCATTAAAAAGCCCCCATGCTGGGTATTAGGCATTATTTCTCTCATACTTGGCATGTTGTAATAGGTTCTGAATGCTGTAATGCCCCTTTGAAATATTGCTGTAAGTAAAGCTGTGCAGAGAAATAGAGAAATCCATCTTGCACGCTAACCTATTCTTGAGCTTAGACCGCTTCTTAACATTTCTCTTGAATTTAGGCATGGTGTTTGTATAAATTTGGAAATACGCCTATGCCTTATCTGGTTTGTAATTTAGCAACTTTAATCTGAGTTTCTTGCTGCTTCTTATAAAGCAGCTGATAAATCTAGTCAAGTTCTTACAATACACTTGGTAGGGGAAAATGTAAGAGGTTCGTCAGATACACAAGTAACACCCAAAGCTCCATTCATTTTGCTGACATTTACGTTCACACATAAAGACAAGCACAAAACCGTCCACTGCTCAAAGTCACATTTAATCAGACTGAGTGGATTTACATTAGCAGACACCAATTGCTAGAGGGAAGGCTGTGATTTGCAGACTGAAGAAGATTCATAGAGCATGATTTGTCTGTGATATGGCTATCTTCACTTTAATCACTTAACCTAGTTAATTTGCCGTCTCAGTATTTGAAGAGGGAGTTAACAAGAGGTAAAAATGAAAAAAGTGATAAAAATTAAGACTATTACCTTGACGAGGTATATTTTTTTACTATGACTTCATCCCTCTGAAGTCCACAGAGCACTGCTAGGTTCAATCCACAAGGCAAACATACTACAGAAAATAAGACCTGGGAGCTTCGAATGACAAAGCTCTGAATGACACAGTTGTCACAAGTGGTTGGCATATTCATTACAACATTGCACCTTCTCAAAAGGTGTTTTGGCGCACTGCTAAAGGATTCACAGTCACACCTGGGAGGGTGCACAACAAACTTCTCTCTGGTTATTTCTCTCCCACATTTATGTCCTCCTGGACCTACATTTTATTGCTGCACATCCCATGGATAGCCAGAGAGGCTTGTCCAAAGGGCAGAGTTATAGGCTCAGAGTCAGAGGCTGCCTTACAACTTGGGATTTTTTAGACACTTCTGTACAATGCTGCATTTGACTCTCTTATTTTCTTCTGAACAGTGTGGGTATTTCTCAATATGTTTTGGTATTCTTTTTCATCTGAAAAGCAAGCCCTGAGGTAGGGTGGACTCCAGGAGAGTAATGTCACTTCTAACTGAAAGAACAACATCAAATGGATTGGTGGTTTGCAGGCTTCAGTTTTAGGGGTCTGTTTCATGGGAAGTGAGAGGGGAATTTTATCAATGCCATGAAACAGGTCCTTTGATATAAAGATAAGGAAAGTCATAGACAAAGCACAGCTGTCCGGTATGCCAAAACGGCTATTACAGCACAAAGACTAAAAAAATATACACAGAATTGATTTACAGTGACTTAAAAGACTGTATTTAATATTAGTCTCTTGGGGCCTACAGGCATGTTATCACAAGTTGTCACCTCTTATCCTTCGAGATGTATTGATTTTTGAGACAGAAAACGCGGAATTTATGCCTCCTCCAGGTGCTGCAGAAACAATGAAGAAACTTGGTTTCTGCTGCAAGGTGAGCATCAAGTCCACATGACAGCAAAATAAAACAGGTTGCTGGGTCCTGGCCTTTTGAAAGTGGTGCAAAACCAGCTTCTGGACTGCTGCTGCTGGCGCTGAAGAAACCTCACCCTTCTGGCTGAATTCCCATTGACTGAACTAATATGTATGTTTAAATATTTCATAATGAAGTCTCTAAACCTTCATGTCAATCTTATTTATAAATTAAAATGTCAATAGTTCTGGGGGCTGCAAAATGCCATGTGGACCTCTGACCTAGCGATTCCCCTACCTATATGCTTCCCCCTTCTTTTGTTCCCTGTTTTGGGTGGCTGTGCAGTTCTGTTATAGCTCTTCACTAACGTCTTTGACAGGGAAGGCACCCGCAAGGTGAGCCTCCTCTGAAATGTCAATCCACCACATCAAAGGAAAAGGGAGTCCCTACAAGACGGTGCCATGGGGGAAGTTCTCCCATTTTGCCTGGGAAGGAAGCAGGACAGGGTGCCTCTCCAAAGCACTTGCACACTAACACACACAGCACAGGGAGCAGATGGGAAGACTGAAACAGCTGTGTGACAGTGTAGGGATGCAGCCTCACTGGTATCTTGGAGGCGTGGCAAGAAAAAAAAAGAGTTTTAGGTGCTTTTACATCTGGCTGTTCCTTCCACTGTCAGTCGACCCAGAGTCCCAAGGAAAAGGAAGAGACTAAAGATATTGGACTCAGTTTACAGAAAGAAGGGCCAGGTCTTTCTGATCATGAGGACGCTTGCTGAGAGCAGGAGCCCCCTGCAAGGAAGGACAAGTAAAGTCTCCTCAAGCTCTGGTTCAGTTGCTGCCCTCACTCACTCAAAGACCACCAACATGTGAACTAACTTGTGAAGGGGTTGCAGAAGCTGCCATGGGAAGGGTCATGGAGGAAGGCTTCCACGGGCACAGTTCCCAGCTATTGCAAAGACAGGCTTCCCAGCTCCTGCCAGGGTTGGTTGCAAGCAAGAACTGTGACCAGATACCACTCTTGGATGGCAGCACAATCCACAGGGGTCCAAGGGAGAGTGATGGAGGATCCACATACCACTGCCAAGTACCGCATAGGCTCTCACCTTGCAGCTCCTACCCTGCTCTTCCTCCCCAAGAAGAGCGCCGAGATTTGTAGCATCTTTGCTGCCAGACACCTCCCTGGAAAAGCCAAAGGCCAATGCATGGGAATGGAATTTTATGAACACAACTAAAAGACATGAGTCATATTTACTCAGGGTTTTTACAGTCTTTTTAGTGGAGTTTATTTCAGTGGCAGGGCATGCCACTCCGTTTAGAGGATGATATAAGCAGAGGTGCTTCAATCCATCACATGGGAACAGGGAAAGGGGAGAGCGTAACTGTTCTCCATCATTATCAAAAATTCAGTCAAACTCTCATTTAAAGACAATTATCCATGTCAATAGCAGAGTGCAAGAGCTTGTTTATCCATGATAATTAATTATACCCTGCTTCAGCTTTCTACTGAGAGCCCATGTGAATCCAAAGCCAAGAGGGGTTTGCCAATATGCTTTTTATCATACTGTTTCTGGTGACTGCTGGAGAAAGATGACATTTTAGCACTGTTCGTCCTGAACCCTGGGAGTATCCATTGTGCTTGCTTGTGGATCTCATCACCCTACAGTGAAAGGAAGTGCTTTCCTCCTGCTTGATTTTCTTTTCATGGCTGGAAGAATATTTCTTCGCAGTTTCCACCAAGAGGAACAGTGCAGTGTTCCCAATACAAAATATAAATGCAGGATGAAAGCTGCATTTTTATTTTGATCAACAACATCCATCAAATTAACTTCCTCTTCACAAGGGAAAAAGTGGTCTTCAGTGCACTGACATGATTGTCTCTGACAACACTGCCAGCTCACGTAGGAGTAACACCGAGGAGGCATGCTGGAATTAGAACTAACACAGGCAAGCAACAGCCAAGAACCACATGAGAGCATGGCTCGGTGATATCTGCCAGTTGCATGTTCAAGTCAGCAGATGTCTGTGGGGATTCTGAATTTTAACATCTCCATGCTTTGCTCAGAGGTATCATGTCTTTGTCTGGTCAGGATTTAAGTATGTGTGTTCTCTTCTCCCTCCTGTGGGTTTTTATGCAGTGGTGCCCTTTCAAAATTTGCCTATTGTAAGCTAGATAAACAGATGGTACTTCTTCATATTTGCAATAACCTCATGCTTCCTGCATTTACTAAATGAAAAATGAAGTTTTGGACCTTATGCCCTGTAATAATAATTACAAATAATAATAGCTATTTTTTCTCTTAGAAATAAAAAGTGTTTTATAAAGAAAATTAGTATCATTACTGCTATTTTATGGATGTACATAAGGTTACCAATCTCATCATCTCACTTCAGGCCTCGGCTTCATATCTGGCTAATGAAGAGGGAGGTGATATCCCCCAGAACACAGTTCAGAGCTGAAACTATCTAATGTCTAAAAGGAGATAGTGTGAATGCTCTCATTCGAAGAATAAGTGGAAGGACTGACGTCAGACTGCAGAAGAGAGGCTGAGCTGAGCTGAAGCAAGGTCCCAAGCCACACTGGTTCTCCGGGGACCATGCTTCCTAAATAGTTTTTTTGTTTGCTCCTTCTTTGTTCAATACATCTTTTACAGTTCTTTTATATATACAAAAAATGTATATCTGGCTAAGACTTATCTCAGTTAACTTGTGAAGGTGCTGCAGAAGCTGTCATGGGAAGGGTCATGGAGGACGACCTTCATGGGCAAAGTTCCCAGATATCGCAAAGACACACTTCCCAGCTCCTGATAAGATGTATCTTAGATATAGACATATCTTAGGTAGATGTGACAACAGTCACATATACACTTATATATCTTAACTAGATACAGTCTTTTACTGAATACTATCTAAATGCCAGTTGAGAGAAATTGGTTGCAGGTTTTCTCCCTCAGTGCCTGAAGGCCCCTTCTGATTACACTGCAGAGGATGGTGTTGACTAAACATGCCATTACAAAACACAAAATACATGTTTATCTTTTTTAAACATTAAATGCAAATCCTGTGATTTTAAACTGGTGAAGATCTAGAGCATTTTAATTCTTCATGCTTAAAACCAATTTCACTTTTCATTTCTGGAGTTCTGGAAAGCTCCTTTTTACAAGTTCATAATGAGTGGGTATTGAAAAAAGAACCTCCTGGAAATCCAGAAATGCATTTGAAGACTGTTTTCTTCTCCTCCTCCTCATTTCCAGCTAGTAGTGAATAGACTAAACAAAAACTGATAAACTTACTATTTTTCCTGCACAAAATAACAGGAAAATTATTATGGTATCTTCAAACAGCACTTTGTTTTCTATCAGGCCATTCTAGAAGCTTGAAGAACAGAAAAAACATTTTTTTGCCCGCCCCTACTTTCATAATTATCACTATGAAGTGTTCCCTTCTCTCAGATGTGATAATAGTGGTAAGAGAAACCAATGTTCTTCCACTTCAGCAACACAGCCTCCAAATATTGCCCCCAAACAAAAAGAGAGATGAAGTTCTCAATCAGCACCATTGCCTTGGATGGTCTTGGGCAGTTCAAATGTACAGATCTAGCTCACTGAAATGTTTGAAGTATTATCCATGCTCATTATTTCTCCATAAATGGTTGAAATTAAGCTTGCTAGTTTTCTTCTGAAAATCCAGCTCCTGCAGCACCTTACCTTAACATGGTATTTGCCAGGAGTGTAATTAGAATTAGTGAGTTATTTACTAGGCAGCTGCCCAGACACCAGGAGGCTGTGAGAGGGATGCTCAGCTGGTGCCCAGTCTGTTCAAGCTCCTGAAAACATCCTATTCTCACCAGGGCCCCTTTTGGCCGCCGAGGCCCAGAGCCCACAGATATCTGAGGTCAGCAGGACTGCTGGGCAAGCCTATGCTAGAAAACTTGGGCTTCAGTCAGCTCTGGTTTGTCAGTGCTGCAGGTCCCTGGCTGCATTTCTCCAGGCACAGCCATTGCCTCAGCTCATGCCAGGACCAGGCTGATGGTGCTGCAGCCGCAGCCAAGCACTGCTTGAACATAAGCAGGACCACAACCTGCACTCGGCTGCTGGCTCCAGCTCGACCCTCTCCTGGCCCATCTGCTCCTTCAGCAACCCAGTGCTTGTGTCTCTTTCCTCCAGTATTGAGAGAGTAACTGGGCTCTTTAACCTCCAGCTTGGTGTAACATGACAGTGCACTCCCTGCCACAGGGATGGCCTCCTGAGACCTGCAGGGGAATGTATCCCAAAACACACACTTCAATTTAATGTGAGGACTCCCTCCTTTCTCTCTTCTCCTCTGCTTTCCACATCCAGCCAAATGCAATGGTTCAGAGTTACCAAGGTGGGGATGGGGATGAAGAGACAGGCTGAGTATGGATGCTGTGAGATCCTCAGAAGTGCTGATTTAAACTGAGGGACTAGAGAAAGAGCAGGGGAAAAGATGCACTGCTGCCATAAACATATGTTCTGTGGGAAGCTGGACCTTCCCCATGCTGGCTAAAGTTACAACTAACTCTTGTAGAGTCAGTTTTGTTCTGACATTTCTTGGGCCATTTGGGTTTGTGTGTGTGTGTGATGCTTTGTTTGCTTTTGCTGTATGGGTAGGATTGGTATTTGCTTAGAGTTGAGGATCTGAGCTCTCTGGGGACAGAGGTCTGTCAGCTGCTCATTAGTGTTTGTGCTGAGTTAGTCAGTCCAGCTTGTGGAATCTTTCTGAGCTCCAGTGGGGGCAAATGAGGAGCTTTGTTATGTTTCGGAGATTTTTCACCATCTGAATAGCTCTCTTAGTCATCTTGTTAGTGTGTGGCTACCTTGGCAGGGAGAGGATGTACTGTACCAATAGGTCTTTACAAATTCCTGATATTCTGCATTCTTGGGAACCATCAGTGTTCAAAATCTGTGGTGCTCCAGCCCTTGTAAGCCACGTCTAGAGACAGATGGAAGGAGAGAAAGTGAGAGTGAGAGATTGAGGAAGATATATAAGGAAAACATGATGGTGCAACACAAAGGGTTTTTGCTAGTGCAGTGATCATGTGCATCAACAACCACCACAAATGAGGGGCAATAAAACCAGGATTCCTGCATGCTCCTCTGCAAGCCTCAAAGCAGGTGAGGTAGGGGAGCAGAGCCAAGTGCTGGCAGGGCTAGGCTCTTTATTCCCCCTAAAAACACATGACATCTCTCCACCCAGCTCCTCCAGCAAGCTGTTGAGACAAGATGCTCTGAATAGCTTTCTGGAAATGCGTATTGATGGGACTGGGGGCTATGCCTATTCTAGCAAATGAAGCAGGGCAACAGATAGTGCATTGGCCCGTGATCATCATCCTATTTAACTGAGTAGATGAAGTAACACATTACGCAGCATGGATTTGACCCATGCCAAGTGGTAGTTTCCTGGACAACGTCCAAGTAGGGTTTGGGTGATACACAGGCCAGGAGCCATTTCCAGAAGGCAGAACAGATGAAGTCACCATGCCCAGGAGGGAAGAGAGCTTTTTACAGGAACACAGCCCAGAATTTGCCACTTTCCTTCAGGGCTGGAGAACAGACTCATTCCTCATTTATTAACATTAATGTACTCAGGAAGACCTCGAGTCAGGTTGTAGACTTTTGTTGTTGTTACTATAACTTGAATGGCATAGATTCTGTTAAAAAAAAAAAAAAGAAATAACAAAGGCATGAAATAACTCTTCAAATGTTCTAAAATACTTTTCCTATACTTAAGAGGGCCTCTCTTTCAAATCCCAAGGCTAAAAGCCAAAGGAGATTCTCCTGAGAAGCAGGACACTCCCAGCATGAGGCCATCGGAAGACAAATTTCTGAGTCACCGCATTTCTAGGAAGACAGGACTATGGTTGGCTAGCCCTGAGCCAAGGACAGGCAGGGAGTGTTACATGCTCAGGAGAAGGAGAACAGATAGAAAAGGAAGATTTCTTTCACAGGAAGAAAACAAAAGCAATCAAAAGGAAATATTTGCAGATGCTTAAGAGATGTCTCAGGAAGTACATTATTATGTTGATTGAGATGTCAAGTATCTGATAAATTGCACAGGAATATGCAGTTTTATGCATGGATTTTATTTCCACATATGGTTTGGATGTCCTATGGGGAAATTTAAACTAAATCTAAAGTTGCTAACAAATCCCTTTCAGTCTGAATTTAGTTTGCTCTGCTTTGTTGTAAATGCAACTGACTGATCTTTCCATAAAAGTGCATGCTAGTCTCTCAGATGATACTCATTGGCCATAAAACTGCCTTCTTTAAGTTATGGTATTTTAAAGCAAATTTCTTCAAATTACTTCAGCATCTATGCATAATTTTGATATCTCCTTAGTGGCCCCTGATGGATCTGAGAAAGCAGAACCGAAATATTATACATTGGTTTACAGTCTTGTAACTGTGCAAGCTTCTGCCACCCCCAGCTTGTATGTGCAACCTAGAGCTAATGGTTTAACAGTAAACTCAGAACTACTACCTAAGTAACATTCCAGGTTACAAACATCCATAGTTTATCCTAAATTGATCCCAAAGGTAATTAAGAATCCACCTAACAGTTGGACTCAATGACCTTAAAGGTCTTCTACAACCTAAATGATTCTATAATTCTATGATTCTAAGATAAAAACTTCACTTATATCTTGCACACAAGCTATACTGCCCCATGCCTGCTATGAAAGGTTTACCATTTCTTTCTATTTGATGCGATTTCCATAATACCAGCAATGGTGGGAGACCTGACCAGCAGCACAGCCTTTGCTTTCCTATATGGCATTTATCACCCACTGCACCTAGCTGTGCACACGGTGGGGCTCTGTCTCCCCTGGACTCCAAGGTAAATTTGCTACCAGCACTCAGGGTTCACCTAAGAAACTGAAAAAAATTAGACTGTGCTAAGGTATGTGTTGCTAAGACTAAACTGCAGTATTTTTTCAGGGGTTTTTTTTGGAAACTATTATTTACAAACATTTGCTTATAATATCCAAAGGATGTATAAAAAGATTCAACTACATTCTGTCAGGTAAAGTTGAATGTATTAAATTCCACACTAACACAAACAGTATTTTTGTTTTGAGACCTCCTCTGCCAGTATATCAGCCATTATTTATTTTGCAAGTATCATTTCAAATGTCATTTACTGGCTTCTCATATACAAACATGATCATATGCTACATTATATTGCAAAGTATCAGTAACATCTAGCCTTTGCACAATACCGAAGTCTCCTCCTCTTCACCTATTAGGCAAATACACCCTTTCTAGACAGCAAATTTGGTAATGTTACCAATGTGTCTATCAAAATGCACTACAACACTTGGGAATAAATCCATATTACATGTGAACACAAACATGTCAGTCATTGTAGATGCAAGTGCTTCTTCAAAGGCACCACTTTTCCAAAGCTGAAAAAAACGAAGCAAAAGCAAGTAGGAGAGAGTATTTCAACATCAAGATAGCGGTAAGCAAAGGCCTGGGGCTATTAATGTACCTTTAATAGCACTGAAGTAAGTTTGGGCTCATTGCCTGGCATTTGCCCTTTTTCTTGGATGAGTTTTCATGCCAGGCAGGGATCCAAGCCAGCATGGCTACACTGCTGTAGCCCATGGCTAGCCAGCCATCCCAGTGGGAGTGCAGGGCCGTACCTGCATTAGCCCAGGCAGGTCCAAACAGGGGGCTGCCAGGGGCAGAAAGGCTGCCATGCCCCAGTAGTGATACCTCCAAGAGGAAACAGCTCCAAACACATGGGCAACAGCTCCAAACACATGGGCAACAGCTCCAAACACATGGGCACTGGCTGCTTCTGGGGTAGGGTGGTGAGGAGCCCTTCAGAGGGGCAGTCATGAAGCTGTTACCATCTTGAAGCATCTCCTCCCTTCTCACATGGGGCTGGAGGATGGAGCCAGATCCCCAGAGGAATCATCCCAGCTCCAATCCCACCTTTGCCCCTCCTCCAGCAGCAGCAGCTGTGTATCACTTTCAGTCTGTCCATCTTGCTGAGAAGATGAGCCACAAGGACAGAGCTGACTGCACAGCTAATGAACCCAAAAGACACTATCTTAGCTAGGCCTAGTTCTGTGCTGTAGTGGATATTTCCTCAATTTTAGGTTAAGAGAAAGCGAATTCTGCAGAAAGCAGAGCAGCAACTCCTAATCAGCCGTATCTGTGCAAAGAGTCTTCAGTTCCTTGGAGGAGAAATGTCTCCCTTCATTACATGATGAAATGGAGGCAGAAAGATGATTAAAACCAAAATGATACTGATAGCAATGTGCAGAAATAAGGAAATTGTAAATATAAGTAGTTGCTAAGGGAGAGAAGAGGCACCACTGGCCAGCCAGGGTAAGGCTAACCAGAAGGAGTTATTTACATACATCAGGAGCAAATGAAATGAAATCCCATTAACAACACAGACCTGCTGTTAGACAGGGTTGGCAGGATCATTGATCACAAAGTGCAAAAGGCTGAAGTACTCAAGCACTGCTTCCCATGGGTGCTGAGGAGCTGAGGTGACACCAGCCCGAGCCAGCCACCAGGGACTGGCACAGTGAGAGGACCCTCCTTCCCATGCGTCCTGTTCACACAGCTTTGACACTGCAAGGCCAGATAATTTGCACCTATAAGAATTAACAATTGCAGCCAAGGAGTTCTTTGAATTATTAATGCTAATAAATCCTAGAATGATGAAAAAAAATTCAACTTGCAAGGTTACAAACAAGCTTAGATTGACATTGGTCTCACAAAATCCAGTAAAGGTTGGCAGAGAAAACCATCATCAAAGAGTCAGAAGAAAAAGTGATTCAATCTTTTAAAATTATTTTTTTACTCTACCTCAAAAGTTTTGTGACATCACAAGTTTGATTCAGTTACCCAACATTTATAAGGCAATAGAGCAAGTCCTTCATAATGTTCTTATAAAAATTAGCTGTACAAGAAAATCAATGCAGACTCTTTAAAAAGATTGAACATTGCTCAGATGGTAGATCTCAGAAATGCACTTGCAATCACTAGGGGTTTTTTGAGCAGAAGCCTCCAGGGAGCTGCTCTCATCCCATTCAATATCTTTATCAATGATCTTGAAGAAAATACTAAATCATTGCTGATAGAATTTGTAGCAAATAAAAAGAAAACAATGAAGAGAGAAAAGATGATGGGCATAGGTCAGGGTCACTTGGAAGGGGGGTTCATTTGAATGCATGTTTCAACACAACCAAATGTAAGGTCATTCTTTAGGAGAAAATAAATCCCATTTATAAGGGGGAGGGGAGGTCATATCAGAGAAAGCTGTATCTTTCAGGAGGACTTAGTAGCTGTAACAGATAAGCAAAACAATGTGATAGCTGAAAGGGCAATTCATGTCTGCTACAATGTCGACAAATGCCAGGGAGGAGTAAGGAAATAACACAGTTTTATTTTACACAATATTTATTACTCCAAAATACAAAATTGACTATGAGCATCGATGGAGCTGCCACTTTTGTTTCTCAGGTGGCTGGTCTATGTTACCAGCTTCTGGTTTTTCCCTCCTGCTACTGTGCCCTGATGGCAGAGCCAGGCCAGGTTCAGTGCCCCAAAGGGTAATGGACAGGATAACTAGTGAGAGGCACTGATTATGAGACAGGGGGTTTTAAATTTAACAAGGTCTCAGAGAATAACTCTATTCAGAATAGCTGTTGGGACAATATATGATTAACGTTTGCTGTGCTTGCGAAGACAGGTACATGGACAACAATATGTAGAAGTGCTAAGTCTAATATTAACAACCACTGAAACAGAAGAAGTTGAAGAAGAAATAGGAAATCAAGTGTTTCCTGGGGTATGGGCTTC
>VZTO01021995.1:0-25825 GCA_013400615.1 Syrrhaptes paradoxus | reverse complement strand
CGCATAGACAATTCATTCCTTTTCTTCTTTTTTTTTTTTTTCTGTTTTTTTGCCCTTAGAATTTTCAAAAACACTTTTAAAACCTGAAATCAGGTTCTTTTTTGTTTATGTAGGAAAAAGGGTACATATATCTATAGCCAATTTACAAGTAAATACAGGATTAGAACATACTTTGGAGGTAGGCAGAGACTTTCAGAAAGAGAGGTTTTGTTACTATTACCAACCCTGTTAACCTGCATGTCACATAAATCAAGCACAAGATCCAGTGTTACTTTTGTTGAACTTGTACAAAAAGCTACCTTGCCAGGGATCCATTACAGCACCGAGACAGCCAGGTGTGCAGTCTGATATGAGGTACAGATGACACTAAATGGCAACCCTTCTCCTTCCTGCCCACCTCTCCCCTCCATGTTTTCTTATTCAGCAAAACAGTTCAGAGACAGCTCATGTTCATGCACTCCACAGGCTTAAACTTGGTTTTAAAATCACTGACATATTCCTGTGCTGACTGAGAAAAATCCAGCAGCCTCGGATTCAGCAATATAGAAAAAAAGAAGCAGGACAGATGATTATGAACACCTGGAACTGTCCCAGGTTTGACTTTCAGGAGGCAGACGTGTCTGCGTGTTTAAACCACTCATGCACTTACAACTATATCATCAAGTTATTAAATTTCGTATTGAATACATGTTTCTGAATGCTGCAGTAAAGCTGGTGATTTCAGGTACATTAACTAAGGGAGCATTGTGCTGAATACATCTTCTACCTGAAATGTCATCTGTGCAAATGAATGCAGCCTGTCCACCAGTGGTGTTTTTTATTGTTTCAGGACAAAGCACAAGCAATCAAACAATACCAAAGGGACAAGTTGCAAGTTCTGGTTTTCAGTCTGCAGTCCACTCCAAGGTGGACCTAGAGCATCACTATTCCTCCTGAGCACAGGCTGCAAGAAGGAGGCAGAATTCCTTTAATCAAACTTACAGGGAAAGAAGAAAAGGTGTTGGGGATAGAAGGAAGGAAAAAAGACAGAGATTACTCTAAAGAAGTAATTTCATTGTGCGCAATGTGTCTGACTGACGAAAGCAAGACAATTTGATTCATTAAAGGGAGATTGGCAGTTTGTAAACATAGACTGCAGGCTATTGATTTATCTAAGTCAATTCCATCTGTACTGGGATAGTGTGGGGGTGCACTAAGCTTTTTATATCACTCCAAGCAATTTGGCATATATTTCTGTGTTTTACCTTTAGCTCTCATTGACAAGTGTTTATTTAATTTAATAGCACTTGTAGTGGGAGTACTGAACATGTGCAAATTCTTGTAACCTCTATTAACAGGCTTGCAGCTCAGGGATACAAGACTCAGTTCCTGTGAGCAAAAAAGATGGTCAGATGCCTTTAGCAAGGAGCAAGTCTGACAATGCTGGTCTTTGCGTTTTGCTGTGTCAAGACCATAATTGGAAACAATTTCTCGAAGCTAGGCCAGGCCTCAAATATATCAAAGCATTCATTGGATTGAAGAACTGCAAAATATTGGTTACCAGAGCCTAAAATTAAAATGTCATGGTGTCCCAACTTGGAACTAGCAGAAATTCAGTGCCTGAAACTACACTTCAGATAATCATTTCCTCACAGAAGAGAGAAAGCCAGTAAGCAGAACAATGCCAACACCTTTTCACTTCCATGTAAATTAAGTATGAAATTTGGAAGAGCTGCTCCATTGCAGTCTTAAGACAGAGCAAAAGGGAACAAGCCAGGAGGAAAGAGAGGTTTCATTTAGTCCAGCTATTATCATTTCAGCGACCAATTCATACAAAGTCATGCTCCACTGAGTGCCTCACTTTCTCTATTTGGAAAAGTGTGTATTTCCATGGAGCGCCTTGCCTGCTTTTTATCGTGTTCCCAGAGGTTGCTCAGCATTATAGTATGCCCTAGGAAAGTACACCTTACTTCTTGATCTACAGAAGTTCTCATTCATCATTTCTTGTTAAGTCTCAAGGTAAAAAAATCCATCTGTTTACTTCAATTGTTGAAACAAAGCAATCCATCACAATCCATTCAGTCTGCATGAATTAGTAGTATCAGGCATAAAAGATTTACTGTGGTCCCTGCCCTACAGATCAAAAGGTAAAATCTCAAACAAATGTAAAAAATTACTGAAAAATTCCAATGTAGAAATGATTTAATGTAAATTCTCTTCTGCTTACTAAATGTAAACTGACTTTTCCTAGTGTTTCTTTTTTTGTTCTTTTTTTTTTTAATTTTCCTTTTTTTTGCCCCTTTTTTCCCCCAGGGGCTTGAATGCATTCATGATGAACCACTATGAAAAAATGAAGATTCAATGATGGTTAAATTAGTGCTTCTTATAGCACAGAAAAAAAAAAAATCTCACTGTCACGTACCAGGAGAATGAGAAAAATGACAAAAAATTTGATCCTGTAGAACTGGAATTTTGTAGCTTCCCTAAAGATTTATGTCCCATGAAGAATGAATAGAAAGCTGCAATTTACACGACATAAAACAAATATTCTAAATTTTAGAAGAATGGAAGTGATACTCATGCAAATAACAATATCTCCTAAGCACATATGACACTTTGAAAGCAATGGGCAATGGAACAGATCATGATTAGCCCTATCCATGATGTGGGATAAATGTAAAAAATCACATACAATGGTGCTTTGTTTTCTTCCCAAATGATGACCCAACTTTGTTTCTTGCCAGCCAGTCTAAAACAGAGCAATCAGAGCAATCAACTGGCAAGAAACTCTAAGCCAAACATGACAGTGATATTTGCTTCTACAGTGAGAAACTTTAAAATGCCATCCCAACTTCCATGTGCTATTTCTTACAGCCAATAAACGATCTCTTTTCATAACAAGACTGCTATAGCTACAGACAGAAAAAGAGTTTGTCCCAACTGAATAAAGCTCAGCTGTGAAGAAGACAATTTTCAGACCAGAACAAGCTTCTGTGGAAGCTGAAAACCTCACTATCTTGTTTTTTTCCAAGTGCAACAGGCAATCCTTTGATTTTGATAACAGTATTTTCTAGCATATATATATATCTGGTGTACACATAATTTACAAAACTCCCTTAAAACTAAAACAATGTTGTACAAACAATCTCCCACCTGGAGAAAGGCAAAAAAGAATGAACTGCATATGACAAACATTAGTCAAAATGCTTAGCATGTTTCTGGCAAGGCAGTGAGAAACTCCCTGCTATGGGAGTAGTAAGAATATAAACAGAGCAGCAGACAAGGCGAGAGGATAAATTATTTAAAGGGAAATGTGGCAAATATGACTATCTTTATAAAGGACTAATAGTGCTCACTATCTAGGTACCTAGAAATAGTTTGTATAGAAAGTGATAAATATATATTACAGAACTGATAAACAGAGTTCACAGTCATTTCTGAGAGGAAATAGGGTAATGCAGGGTATTAAAATTCCAATGAAACATTTGTAAAAACCCAAATCATCAGCTTTTGGTGTTGGGTAAATGAAAGTAGACCCAGCAGTCACGAGAAGGTCACCCCCATTTAAACAAGACAAAAACTGTGCTGTTGTAGTCAGTTGATTTGGACTTATTAAGAGAGCACTTGCCAGCTCATCAAAGTGTGGTCATATTCCTGTTAAGTTCCTTCTCATCCAGAATCTTTCCTCTTGATTATTGATGTCTTTGTTCAGGTACAAATGCACTGCTGCTAGATCTACTGCAAGTCACTTGCTATAAATCTGTTGGGAAGTTTGATGGCATGGTCAGGGGACTCTGACAGCATGTTTACGCATTAAACATACACATCATACCTACATATAAATTTATTTTACCTCTTGAGTCTCCCCATGCATTTTATCCTTCTATGTCTCTCTGGACTATGGCTCTCTGAAAGCAGAGCTGGCTTGTTATTTGTGTCTGACACAGTGTCAGAGTTTAACAAATAAGAATTAATAATAATGTTCCACAGAGTGTTGTTGTGCAGAGTCATTCATCCAAACCCTGCATCCCACTACCAGAAATAACAACCTGGGGAATCAGGTTGGGGAAAGAAAAAAAGGTGAGGAAAAAATAAGCAATAAACTAGATACATAGGTATAGCTAAACTACTTGAAAATGAAAAGTCAGCAGGGAGGTAAATGTTGGTACGTAACTCTGAGACCACACATGACTCAGACAGTCTTGAAGACCCACCAATTTACATGCAGTTTAATTGTGAGTTCTTTCCTCCTTCAGGAATTAAATCAGTGAGAACCATATAACTTGAAGTGGCTTGTTGTGGGTTCTATCTCCTGCAATCTGCGCCTAGCTTCATTTTTTCATGAATGCTCCCTCTGTTGTTGCAAGCATTATTTATTTGCTTCTGTATAGCCGGATTGCAGAAAAAGGTGCATGAGAATTTTTAGATCCACTCTCTCATTTCAAATCATGACAAAAGACAGACGCAGGGGCTGTAAATTACATGGAACTAAGGCCTCAACAAGACATCCACAAAAAAGATTGAAATGCAAACTGAAAACCAAATAAAAAAGGCTGAGACTAACCTTTCCTTTTTAATTAAACACCCACTGCATGAATGCCTTATAATAAGTTAAAAGGAGCAAGTGAATGATCTTGACAAATATTTGCAGAACAAAGCAGAACATTATGTTTTTCCGTGACTAAAACAGACATGGTGAAAGTCAATCAGAACCAAGACGCAGCCTTCTTTCCTCTTACTATACTTTTATTAATTCAATTACTGAATTATTTGAGACTCTCTTCCTCCACTGCTTCCACCCTGCCCCAGAATGAAAAGCTTCACCCTGACACCACTTTTTAAACCAAAAACATTTTCATAATCATGGCTGGTGTGGAATTAGCAGCCTCAGAGAACAGCATTCACTCCCAGTTCATTGCATGGGAAGAAGATGGACAGCAGAAAATTGCTTTGCAGATGTCCTCCCAGCCCAGGTACGAAGACGATAATTTCAATGCCAGTGCAGATGCATGTTGTTGTGACAGCCATTGAGGATGCTGGTTGTGATTTACACATTCAAATAATAGGTACAGTACTTTGTTTTATGATTACAACTACCTAGGACCATTGCAGTTACATACTTCAGTGAAACATAAGATCAAACTGTGGCAGGTTAACTTCACATTTAATTTGTTCTCATCACTTCTTGGTGTTTTCAGTGCTTGATAGTATCTAGGTGCCATTATCTCACCATTACTTTTATTGTCACAGGAAAAAATCAAACAACTCAAAATGACCTGCCATTACTTCAACAAGTTTTAGACCACAGTGATTTTTGACATCACTTCTGATGAGTCCAGAATAGTGAATGTTTCCTGCACTAAGTGCTAGAAAGGTACAAGGACACACAGTACCAAAGGAAAAAAAAAATGTATCTCCTTATTAAGGGCAGCTATTCACCTTAAGAGTCGTATTCATAGGGTGCTTCCAAGCCATGTGCACACATTTACAAGCCTTCTTCCCTCCACAGCCAGCCCTCCCTCCATGTTTCATGCAGGTTTCTACAGCAATGCTTACAACCGAGCGCCATGTACACACACGATGGCAAAATATCTTTTATGAATGAGGATGAAAGTGGCATTTGATGGTGCCTTGAACAGAATGCAATTAAAACAGCACCATGCTTCATTCATTCATTCACTGATGTTCTCTGACAATTAGTAGACATAATCCTTTACAGTATGTGCCAATGGTAAAGAAAACAAAAAGTGCTAGAAATCATCTTCTCGGCGCAAGATGCATCTGTAATGTGGATGAGCAAAAGAACAAAAAGGAAAGGAGGGGGGTGCACAAGCAAATATCTAGCCCTATGTTGTGTGACCAAGGAGCTGCTGCCCCATTCAGCAGGTCACAAGAGCTGTGTGGCAGGGCAGCCTCAGCCACCGCTCACCTGTGACAGGCAACTGCACGGCCCTGCTGAGGCACAGCATGAAATAAGACTGTGCATTGTGCCCACTGGCTTTAACACAGCTAACGTGTTCTGAGTGCTCCCCACAGGCAGGCTGGGCCTGAGCTCACTTGTTCTGGAAGGCTGCAACAGGTGAGAACCACTGTCTCCGTAAATCACCTCTCGGGTTTCACTCACCACGCAGGTGCTCCCTCTCCATTTTTGCTGGCTGAACATAACCCCCTCAGATTCACGCTTCAATAGATCCCCAAGTGCTCACTGAAGTTAGAAAGCTGCTCTAAACTTCTCAGTGGGTAGCTTGTGCCTGTCCCCAAGTTTCAGCATGATTAGACATCACCCTGTCTTTGTGTTAAAGACAACTTTACCTGGGAAGCTATAAACGGCGCCCAGGTCCAGGGATGGATGTTCTGGATGCTGGGAGACACTGGTAGAGGCCCAGGTTTAGCTCAATGTGTAGACACACGTCTCTCTCTCTGGATCAAGTCCATAACCTCCTGTTACCTACAACATAGCTTTTAGAAAGACATGAAAACAACTCTATTTAAAGATTTTGTGTGAAGGAGAATCTGCCACCTGTGGAAGCTGTTCTTGGAGTTAATTATTCTAACCATTTTAAAATCATGTCTCATTTCAAGTCTTAATATATTAGATCGAAGCCTTAAGTCATCAGAACACTTTATGCCTTTCTGCTAAATTAGGCGGCTTTCTACTAGACTGTATGTTTTCACCAGGATTTCCCTGGAACAGGAAATGTCACCCTTTTGCTCTTTTGTTGATAAACTAAACAGATCAAGCTTCTCACTGAGAGAAACATCACCTTTATCAATCATTTCAAGTTTATCAGTATTATTTCTGAAGGGACAAGGTGATGGCCTCTAATGATGCCTATTATTTCTAGTCCTTTTTAGCTGGTTCATGCATCTGCAGATGGTGTTTGGTCTCCAAGTCCCCTCACTACTCTAGAAATCATGTTCCACTGCTCACAACCAAAACTCTTAAACTGACCTAGAGTGACTGCTTTTGAAAACACCTACTTTTCTAGAACATTTACTTTTGTTTAACCCTGTTTGTAGTCAAATCGTGTGGACTGTTTGTTGGGTTTAAGTCTACGTATTTCAGATTTAAATCCATCTTAACATCATGTTTTTCTTCTACGTATTCAGTGCTGAAGTTGAAGAGATTGAGGAGAAAAAACATCTGTACATGGGGGAAAAAAAAAGAAAGGTTGGTCTGTTTGCAAATGGGGAAAAATA
Organism: Syrrhaptes paradoxus; assembly: GCA_013400615.1. NCBI lineage: Eukaryota > Metazoa > Chordata > Aves > Pterocliformes > Pteroclidae > Syrrhaptes > Syrrhaptes paradoxus. The sequence continues at coordinate 18,646 of VZTO01021995.1, read as the reverse complement.
CCTTTCTGAATTGCCAGGAAATACCATTATAGTTTGCCAATATGTACCAGTACGTATTAGAACATTTTGTCTCATTTGAAATGATATAATGCAGTCTGTCACTTTGGCCATGTAATAATTTTATTTTTTTAAAACACTACAAATATTCAGTTTGTTTTCAGCATAAGCACAATGTGAAATTTCCAACATCTCTGTAAAAACTTCAGAAGAATGAGGATTAAACTGAAGCTCACTTTTGTTTGAAAAAGCATTTCCTACATACATCAGACAGAAAAAAAAATGAATAAAATGTTAAGAATAATCAGAAAAGGGCTGACTATAGATGTTACAATGCACAATCCCGGTGCAATGGAAGAGTACAATTTAAAACGTAATAACTTGCAGCATTACATTCATGTCTGCAGCACTGCAACCAATTTACAAATAACAAGGACACCATCTGTTCTCTAAAGAACCACAGGAAAAAATGCCGGCTAGCAATTAAAAGGTTGTGCATAAGACACAATTTCTGCAGATTTCACTTATTTTTTTCTGTTTTCTTTTGTTTGCTTGATCTGGAAACCATGTCATCACAAATATCAGTGGATGGTCTTACCAACGCAGTTTTGTTTTTTTTTTCCCCCTGTTCTAGCCTACTTAGCTTAAAGATGTACTTTTAAAATCAGCATATCTGGTATTCATGACTAATGTGAATTTGTAGAGAAGAGATCTGAGAGAATTATGTGGATTTAGGTTTAGAGCTTTTCCCATTCTGGCAGGCTGACATTAGTTGAACATTTATTCTGTTCTGGCTAATGTATTCTCTCTCTCTTGCCTTTCAATTATTCTTAGTTTTCCCTTTCTCTTTTTAATAGTTATGGTACATTAGCGTAAGTACTGCTTTTTTCAGGTTATGCTATTACTGAGACTTTGCTAACATGTGGACAGCAATGCTGTCACAACTGATTTCACTGTTACAGATTTCACAGTCATAGAGGGTTTAAATTTAAGAGAGTATAGACTTGTTAATGTGTTTTGCAATTTGACTGTGTTAATGTGTTCAGTAATGTGCTCAGATCTTTGGAACAAGTCTGTGGCCTTCTGTGGCCTTTGAATTATATTTGAGAGTGATTCCTATGTACACAATACCATTCTGGCACACGATACAATTGCTATCCAAAAAAGTCAATAAAGACATAGTGAAATGCAAAATAAAGTCATATAGGAGAAGTAAATTACATAGCCTGCAATATTACTTGCTGTCATATATGTTCTCTTTGGCCAAAAAAGCTTTCCCTAAAAAAACTGGTTCCAGTCCACTACTATCATAATGTCGTGAATAGTTAGCTCAGCTTTGTCAGCAGAGCGGCAATGATTATTTTGGTTTCCATTTACAAACTAGCTGCAGTAGGTCTAAACAACACCAGATACTTTCTTTTAATGTGTCCTCACTCTGGAAAGAGCACATAATCTTCCTGTAGATAGAACAGCGTAAGGATTAGGACAAGTAGGAATTCATCTGTAATTTTAAACTACATGAACACCTGGGCTCCTGCAGAAATCCATCCTTGTTGCAAAAAAGGCTTCAACAGACACTGTGCTAAATCAATTCTCTGTGCCAAACCCCCCAAAAGCCTATACAAGTGTGACTAGTAAGATATGATTGCATTTGTCAGTCACACCAAAAAACAGGATTATCACTTTTCACAGCAAAGAAGGTCAGGACCAGTCCCTTAGGATAGAAGATAAACCAGACCAGCATCTTCAAAATGTCTACACAGAATAATCCTGACTCACAAAATGCAGAGGAAGCCAAGGGCACTTTGGCCACACTGGCATTAAGAAATAAAAACTTGCAATATCATTCGTTCCTCTGAGATGTGTTTTAAGATTGACAAAAACTGAGCACGTATAAATTCAAAACTACACAGAGAACTTACCAAGAGACTTCACAATCATTTACTGAATGATTTTAACAGCAGAGAATTTAATGCTAGGATTTAAACCAGCATTTTACAGCTGCCAATAAAATTGCCTGAATACAACTGAGCAGAGGCTTGGATTTCCTGGAAATGACCCTCAATTTTGAAGAAATCCTGGTCTTGCTGATGGCAGGTAACAGCCAGCATTACACTGCAGTAGGCAGAACTGGACTTCGATCAATGAGAAAAATTCAATGGTAAACAGCAATTAAGTGGATCTGAGATGAATGCAATAGATGTACTTTCAGCATGGAGAAAACCAACCACACCGGTTGTGCTAATGGGAGTTATGCTTTTAAATCTGATTTGTACTGTATGCTGGAAATCCTATTCTGTTCCACTGAGCTACAAGGTACACGATCACTATATCTGAAAATGGAAATTAAGAATGATTATCCTCCATTTTTGCTCATGTGAGTGCCTGACAGTTTAAACACAAATGGCAAGTCCTGACTTATCACTCTGTGTAAAAGGAATCTCTGCTCCCAGAAAAGAGCACATCGGGGCAAGGGAAAGCATAAGCCTGGGCTCCTGTGGCACAGCCAGCAGCACAGGGGATGTGAGGTGGTGGCAGGCACCAGAAGCACCCATTCCCTCAGCAGCAGGCAAGCAGCACGTGTGAAGCTGGGGGGACAGATGGGGCTCCCGACTGGGTGTTCTCCCCCTTACAGGTGAGCAGAGATGTACACAGGCAGCACCTGCTGTTCCCTCTGGGCTTCAGAAGCACTTTTCAAATTCTGTGAGGTAACAGAGCCTTCAGAGGCACACACAGGCCAGAAATCATAGTATGTTTATTTACATTTGAGAAACAATTTGTAGCCTGTTTGTGAAAACGTGCGTATAGACATATGGCATGCAAAAGCTCAAACACATCTGGTGATTTAATTGCTTCACTTGTTCAGAAAAGGCTCAACAAGTAAAACAACTTTTTGGTTTGTGTTTGTGGAACTGAGCCTTAGTAATTACATCAGAGCAGAAATCTCATCTAAGAGAAAAAAAATAACTACTCACTAATACTTTGCTTTAGGGTGCTTTATGGCAACAGGCTATTCACACCACTGTAGCTAGAGGAAGATTATATATGCTAGGAAATCTAAGGCTAGTCACACTGGCTGTATTTGGGTGGATGGCCTGCACATCTCTGTAGGTGATTAAATATTTCTCTGTTCCATCTGTCTGGTTTGTCTCCAAAGACATGGTGCTGAAATGTGCAAAAAATATACACTTCGAAACAATGTGCAATACGTATGTCAGGACTTCGGGTATTTCAGTACCCTGCCTGCCCACAGGATCAGAAGGGTAGAATACCTCTTTTCGCATAGCTACAGATGAAGAATACCCCCAAAACACCAGTCTGCTTCTGCTTGGTCTTCCGTTCAGCAGAAAGGGCCATTTAATGAAGTTCACTGAGTTTTGTCTTATCTTTCACTGCTCCCACCATAATTCCACTTTTAAGAAAGGAGAAGGGTGTAATTCTTACATTAAATAGATTACGTTTTGAAACTGCCATCTGTGAGTAATTCCTCGGAGGTGGTGTTGTTCTCACTTCCATTTAACTCTCCAGTTTCAGAAATTTGTATATTTTTCAAGGTGAAAAAATTGTTCATTTTGGCACTTGACATTTTTTCCAGGGAGAAAAATAGCGACAGCACCAAAAGAAATCGTTCTTGCAGTGATCAAGCTGAAAAAATAAAGTGATGTCTAGATAAGGCAGAAAATATCTTTTCACAAATTGGTCTTTCTAACAGCAACTCACTTCCACCATCAATTTAAGTTTGGTAATTCAGCCAAAGATTCTCATTTGCACCTATGGAAATTAAACCTCTATTTTATGTGTCTCCATTAAATAACCCATGCCCTGCTCCTAAGCGAATAAAATAAACATTCAAGCACCAGACACAGCATTACAAGTCTGCAGGTCAGACACTGACATAGCAAAGATAAAGCATCTCTATTGTAAGGGTAAATATAGTCTCTAGGCAAGAAACTTTCTCAGAGCCTAGTCCAAGGCAGCATGAATTACCCTCACAACCCTCATCACTATCTGCTCCACGTACAGGGCACATTTCTGTGGCTTTGTCCTTTTTCCACATAGGGCTTTACAATCTGTGTAGAGAGGCAAGATGTCATTACAATAAAACCTCCATGACAAAAAAAAAAAAAAACAACCCACCCTGTGAAAACAAGATAGCTCACTGCAGACACATGGGTGTTTTCCCTGCGAAAGAAGATGTGAGGATAAAACACTTACAAAACCATATTCTGTTTCATATAGCCTGACAGCAATGGGATAAGAGTTTACGGAGTACAGAAAAGCTATACTCCAAGTGCAAACACTGATGTAAATGAGAACTACTCTAACCCTTATTCATTACCAGAACCCTTACAGTGGCACACTGTTCCTGTGACTACACCCAGGTTCTGCCTCCAACCCTGCCTCACTTACTGCTCTGTTCTTCAGGCTCCGACCCTCTACTTTTCTTTGGGACTTGAGCAGAATCTCAGTCCTCTTACTACTGCTTTGGATGAACAAGTAGCCAATGAAGACGGCACAATCTAATACACCATACAAGCATTAGGCAGCTCCCAGTGAACAGGAAGGAAATTTATCTGCTCTGAAACCAGCTCAATTGCAATAAAGAATCCATCACCTCTGCAGCAAATCATAGAATCATAGAATGGTTTGGGTTGGAAAGGACCTTAAAGATCATCAAGTTCCAACCCCCCTGCCATGGGCAGGGACACCCTCCACTAGACCAGGTTGCTCAAAGCCTCATCCAGCCTGGCCTTGAACACCTCCAGGGATGGGGCATCCACAACTTCCCTGGGCAACCTGTTCCTGTATCTANCTCCAACAGGTCCAGGTCTTTTTTATGTTGGGGGCCCCACATCTGAACACAGTACTCCAGGTGGGGTTTCACGAGAGCAGAGTAGAGGGGGAGAATCACCTCCCTTGACCTGCTGCTAATGCTTCTCTTGATGCAGCCCAGCACACGGTTGGCTTTCTGGGCTGCAAGCGCACACTGACGGATCATGTTCAGCAATACCCCCAAGTCCTTCTCCTCAGGGCTGCTCTCTATCCATTCTCCACCCAGCCTGTATTTGTGCTTGGGATTGCCTCGACCCACGTGCAGGACCTTGCAAATTCAGGAGAGGAATTTGTCATTTGCTACAGGTTCCAGACTGATCCCATAGAAGTCAAATATGGTTTTACTACTGATTTGTGTGAAACACTTTACCTTCCATGCCTGGTTTCAATGAGATTATTGTCCTTTATGCTCCCTTGATGAGGGCTCTCCTGATGGACTAATGAGGAAGAAAGAAGCAGCTACTCATTCCACAGCTAACGAGTCTTGTTTCTCTCTGAAGTGTATCATCTAAAACAGCTGGTGACACTTTTAATGAATGTCTATCAAATACTTATCACTCTGACTACAGCCAAGCTTTAATTTGAACTCTATCAATGATGATCTCAAGCAAAGCACTTGAAAAAAACCACTAGAACCCAGAAAAAGAGAAATCCGATTGTAACTCTCATTTGAAATATGCCATACAGCCATCATGATTTATCAAAGTATAGAAAAAACTGCTGAGTTCATTAGCATACTACAAAAGTACTTCCCTACCAGTCATGTAGCTGTTTGGTTGTAATAGTAAATAATCGATATTGAAATCATGGATTCAACTACAAACCAAAGCATGTAAATTTCAAACCAAGCTATGTAGCTTTTGTGTTCTGTCTCATGAAAAAGAGAGAGGGGAAAAAGGAAAAGCAGGAAAGGAAAGAGAGGAAAAAAAGGAAAAGGGAAAAGAAAAAGAAAAGGAAACAAAGGAAAAAGTGGTAGGAACTGACTTACTGATTTACAGTCTAATTAATGGTCAAATAATTTGTTGAACATCAACAAGGTTTTAACACTGCCCTGAAGGACTATCTAGAAGTTCAATGTTGTGCTAAGACTATAGCATGCTTCAGTGACCCAGATAAATCAATAGTCAACAAATCAGGGTTCTGTATTTGAAAAATGGAAATCTGCTGTCTACTGCTAAATGGAGGATTAATCAGTATCATCAACAAGTATTTTTGCCATTTTCAATACCACCAAAAAAGTAGCTCATTACTCGCTTGCTATTCCTTCCCTTTTTCACTTGCAAGGCTGGTAACCTTCCCAAAGATACTAGCGAGTTGAGAAAACCAGGAACGAACAAGAGCAAATGGCACAAAAGATCATTTCATTTGCTTGACTAGGCACATTAATGAATTCCACTGAGACTGGAAAAATGCAGTGAGCACCAGAGCATCGTACATTGCTTTAGCTTGAGTGATTCAGAGTCTGTGCCATTAAAATGTACAGTAAACTGTAATTAAGCAATTAAACTTGAAAGAGCATAGGCTATCCTGAAATAATGTTTGACCCCAAATGCCTTGTTTGTCTCATGTCTTTAGCAGCTTCAGCTTTAACTCTATTTCAAAATGACATATGCCCTGGCAGAGTTGTCTAACTGTGGTTATAAAAAGCTACCTCTTGTTTTTTCCTATCACAAAACAATTCTTTAATTATTTTGTTCTTATGCTTTTGTGTAAACCCTTTCAATTCCTGTTAGCCCTTTTGCTGCTCATAGCAGCTGCCTTCCAGAAAGTGTAATGATGGCTAAGAGGCAGGAAATGAAGAAGAAAGACAGCCAGGCTTTCCTTAACACTAAGATAAATTGAAAAATTATTTTAATTAGGACTATAAGTAATTGTAAAACCTTATTGGAAGAGGCAGATTCTCTGCACCGCTCAAATCATAATGCAAAATATATAAACAGGAAACTCAGATGAAGGACATAAAGACAGACAAGATAAGGTGATCTACACTGTAAGGGACAGTTATTACTATATCTCATTTGTACTGTTTTTCCAATAATTTTGGTATTTAAAAAATTCCAGGTCTCACAAAGACTCAGTGATGAAGTCTGCCCTATATGGAGCAGCAATGTGAATAAGGGCATACCTTCTAGTAAAAGAAAGCAGAGATTAATACAGAAATAGTACAACATAAGTCTTCATAGATTATAACACTGTGCAAAATAGTCTAGGACATGAGGATTTGTCATATCCATTTTTTAAACATATGTTTTGGTGATCTCAGTTGAAGCCTAAAGAATGAACTTCTTCCATGCCAGCATATCAATGATCTCGTATCAGAACTTGTAAATATTCATTCTGACCACTGAATGACCTTGTTCTGATTCTCATAAAGCAGAGATGATAGTTGCTGAAAGTGTTAGGAACAGATAACTGTAATTATATAGCAAGAGTTTTGCTAAGAAGAGTTTAAAAACAAACAAAAAAAAATCCTAGGAAAAAGCATAGCTATACTTAAACTATCATAGTGGATCTTTAAGCACTAGTTTTCACATTTTCACATGTGTATTAACCTGTTTTTAGGATGTTATGTTGTATCTCAAAGCATATTTCTTTTGGTAAAAACAGGAAGGTAAAAATGGTAAGAATTATTATTGTACAACAGCTACTAGCCAGCAAGGTATGCTTCCATTTTTCTTCCCAAGAGGACAAAGACATATACTAGATCTGTAGAGTTTATTTTTTTCCCCTCTTCATTTTTTTTTCAAACAGATAATACATATTTGAGCCACTAAAATAAAATATTAAAAATAAGCATTAAAGGCTTATAAAGTAACTAGGGAGATGTGATTTAGGGGGGAAAAAAACAAACAAGCAAACCTCATCAACTTTTAAAATTAGAAAAAACAGGTATGTAAGCTGCTTTATAATGGTTTTCACATCTTAGTCTGAAGCAGCTGGTACTGAACATCAAAGGGATGAATCTAGTGAGACTGAACACTGGCCTGATTCAGTGCCACAAATTTTATTTTATGAGGCCCTTCCTCTGTTTTCAGTGTTGACTCTTGATCCCAGGCAGCACAAGACTTTCCTCCACCCTCAGACAACACAGGGAGCTCGTGTTCAGCAAAAGCAAACAGTGTTTGTGAGGTATCAAAACCCTCCCTCCTCTGCGCATAGCAGGAAAAACATCTGTGCAGGGTCCAAGGAAGAACTTGGACAAAGGAACCGTCGTAAAAAACACATGAATCTGAACAAGACCTTTCTAGCCTTTTTCTAACACACACACACGTACACATTTATCTCTTGAAATAGCTTATTCATTAGTCTGTGGGGAGTCTTCCATGGCACTCCTAAGCTCTGTGCAGAGTCATCTTCAAAAGAACAACACTGAAGAAATTAGAGACATTTGTGAGATCACGCCATGTTTTGGAGACAGTGAACTCTCTTTTTTTCTACCTCAGTGACTGTCTAGTCATGTTCCTGCCAAAAATTTGTTTTTCTCTTTCCATGTTTTCTGTTCTTCCTTTTTAAATTAAGATCACATTTGAGTCAAAGATTTCAAACAGATGAGTTTTCAGGTTTGAACTGCGACTAGTCATTTACCCATTTGAACTCTCCAGATCAATTTTAATTATTTCCTCCAAAACTTTTGTCATATTTTTTTCAAATAATTTTGTGAACTGAGACACATTGTAGCTATATAATTAACCAGGCTATGAACATTTAAAACAAAAAGGCAGCATTAAATACTTTATATTCTGATTTTGGCATATAGAAGTCTGTCAGCAACAACACAAACTTCATTTTGCTGGTGTCTTTCCAAAATAAATAAATGAAAATAAATTAATTTAAAGGTTACGAAAGGCTTGGCTCAGCAACTTGCAGACTCATGTCCTCTGTTTTTCAGAACAGGAGGAATGTGGATAGTGGCCAGGACATCTGTCAGACAAACTCCATCAACAGCCATAACTCAGTGAGCCGGACGTGTGCAATCTAATAATCCTGGCAAATCAATATTATGTAACGTTGAAGATGGTGGGCTTGCAGTAGAGAAGAATTCAGCTGTGACTAATTATTATGATCAATTCATAGTGTGAGAAGACACAATTACAGGATTGGTACTAAAGGCCAAACCAAGCCTTCTTTATTTTTTCCCCTTTTTTAAAAAAAAGACAGAAGCGATAAGAAACTAAAAAGAATTATGTCTCAAAAGCAAACAAAAAGGAGCCAGCGTGACTTATCAGAGAAGTATAACCGGTCATGCTCACATGACATAACATAGCAAAACCACCCCAGAATCATTATTCAGAGACTAAATACCACTGGGGATCATGTGGCCCAATCCCTTACTCAAACCATGACTGACATTGTGATTTTTTTTCTCTAAAATGTAACTAGATTTATTTTGTTACCTCCCATTTTTAGCTGCAGGCAGCAGTGAGGTGCCCCCTCCCCCTTTTTTTCTTAGGGGCTGAACAATCCCAGGCCCCTCAGCCTCTCCTCACCTTTTCCCTGTTCTCTTTTTTCTTCAAAAATATGCTCTGTGCCAGTACACCTTCACAAAGAAGAGCTTTGTCCATGCCAAGAGCAAGCCCTGGTATAATAAACTGCTCAGCTTTTTTCTCATTAGCATAGAAGATGCAATGATGTTCATCATTTTATCCCTTGAAACTACTACTTTCTCAGTATTAAATGATGAGATACTTTGTATGTATTTTACCACGTATTATACTTCTCAGTTAAAGTGATAAGATCTATTTGTGATGCTCTGTGACAGTCCCTGAACTGCACTGTCCCTCTGAGAACCTATGAGCAACACAAAATAGAGAAACAACCTGCTCCAAACTTTAAATGAATTGCCATATCCTGCTTGCTCATTTTAGGTAGAAGAAAAAGGCATGTTCTCCTCAAGCAGTGATACCTGCTATAAATCAAGCTGCACTTACATATGCAAAGAGCATAGGAATTTTATTGTTTGGTCTATTACAGAAGTGCTCATCCTCACCTAGGTTTATTTCTTTAGCAATTTTTTAGCAATTACTTCCTAATGGCACTTATTAAACCTCTTTTCATTTTAAAGAAAGGACTGGACAAACATTTAGGTGAGATTTTAATCTTTAAATTGCATGTATTGCTTGATAAGTGTGGATTATCACATGAGCACAGAAGCATATAGCTGGTAAAAATTACATACAAGTTTTTGAGTTTTAAATCACATTGTTCTGTAATAGGAACATTAAGTTTTAAAGCTATTTTGTATCCAGCAGTACCTACTTGACAATCCCAGATGAAAAGCACAGCTGAATTTCTCATGCCACACTGTGTTGGGAGCAAAAGCAGCTTACTCCCTTACTGTGAGACAAAGGCAGCTCAGACTCAAAACACAAACTTCTCATTTTTGAAAAAACAAAAGATTACCAGTGTGTTAAGAGCTAAATTTCAGCCAATCCTGTTGAAAACTTTATGCCAGATTTGAATGCCTTAGCAGGTCAAAAAACTACATTTTCTTTAGCCCAGACCCAATGTAATAAAATATTCAACTTTTCTATCATCCCACCTTGCAAACTAATACAGAATGTCTCTGCAAGAACATGAGAATGCTGATTAGTCTCCAAAAAATAGCTACACAAACAGAGGTAGACTGGATAAGAAAAGACAGCCTTAGGTAATCTTAAATTATTCCAGAGAAAATCTGATAACATTTACCATTATGTTAAGAATATTATACCGTGTTGTCCTCTATCTCTCATGAAAAAGTTCTAAGGACCAAGCTCCATGAAAATAATTTATTTTAGTTCTGGCTCAGCTAATCAACTGAATTCACAGTTTTTAACTTATGGTTTGTGGGTCTGAAGCTTTATGAACTCCATCCAAGGTTTAACAAAAGCAAACCCATTTTCAGCAAAATAAGATTAGCTGTGCACGCAGTCAGCAGTCATCAGAAAAACACAGCAGTCCATAAATTTACATGTTAAAAATCTCTATTTGTTTTTAATTGCCTAGTGCATCAGGTTGATGAGTAGGATGATTAAAACAATAAAAGGAGAAAAAGCTTTAAACATGGCAGAGAAAAGCAAGTTACCTGTCTTTACTGAATTGCTTTTGAAGACACACTGATCTCCCTCTCACTGCCTCATCGTGCAAGCCATCAGTTTTGATATTTCTACAATGCAGACTGGCATCTTGTGCAAGGACATCAAGATATCCAAATGGCAGGTTTAATCAATACTACTACCAATAAAGAGGAGGTAAAGTCAAAGCAAGATTAATAAATTCTAGCAGTTTATTTCATGAGTAAATCATGTCAGACTGCTGGTAATAAAAGAACATAAACAGCCTTGGACTTAGAATGGAGGAAATAAGAGACTCCTTTCTTCCAGTGTAGACAAAAAAAGCAATCTTCATTTATTAATGGGCCAGATTTCCCTATGCTTATCACAACTGGAGCCATAAAATTTCATATTGTGACAAATCACACACTGTACATTCTTAATTACATTCTGAAGGTCTGGAGTTACTAGAGTCTTTAATTGAATGTTCTCCTAGTGGCTTTAACATATCACTGAACATGTAGTATTCTGATAGCCCAGCTACTCTCTCCCTACTCCTAAATGACTCCTCATAATCATAAAAACCACAACTAAAACTATTGATCATCTCATTTATTTCCTGATGAACTGTGAGTGACACAATTCCACAGAGAGCAATATTGAAAGAAGCTGAGCAGCCAGCAGGCCAGACATGAGTGCAAACCAGAAACTTTCAATTTGCATCTGGACTTGTTATTGTACACAGATTACCTTCATTCAAAACTTCTATTGAGCTGCAGTGATCAGAGAATTGACAGGAAACAGAAAGGATGCAGTAACATGACTCCTACATGCTGCTGGAGAAAGCCAAAGGCCAGTTTTGCTTTTCCTCATTGGTTAACATCTCAAAGAAATCCTTTTAATTTAGGGAAAGCTTCAACTAACGTTTGTTAAGATTAAGCATCATTTTAGAAAGTTATAAAATGGTAAAAATCAAGTCATGGAAGCCAGGATGTTGTTTCGCCCACTTGCAATGGAGGAGTTTCACAGTGAATCTGAATGTAAGTTCATGTAGAACACGCTGTGTATTATTAACAATGGGCAAGACTGATTAAGAGCTCACTACTATAAATGCTTATTCACAAAAATAATTGCTATTCAGATAAGAAAGCCTACTGAAAACAATGGGTCTACTAAGACGCTCACAAAGACTGAAGTCAGGATAAGACTGTTCTACAAATGAGAAGCTAAAAAGTCTAAAGCCTGGCCTATTCTCTGTTTTCAGGAAGAGTCACGCACATTCTTGAGAGAAAGCAGGTCAGATGTTTCCTCGGTTAATCTTACTCTATGCTGTGTTGTGTAAGAAATACCCATGATTTAGCTAAATTGTGGGTAGACAACGGTCCCCGACAGATTTAGCAATTGCTACCAAACACTCTGGCTAATTACGCAATATAAAATGCATTGTTTTTATCTCCTTTTCACACTGAAATTACTCCGTGAGAGTAACCTTTAAAAAACACTTTGTCCCATTTTATACAACACAATAACAAGAAATGAGATACAAAAATAACGTGTGCCATGGGATTATAACGTTACTATACTTTGCATTTTGCAATACTGGAAATGAGAATTCATATTGCAGTGTTTCAGTCCTATTATTCACTGTTATTTCAACAAGTGCTTTAACAGAGCACACAGCGAAGTTGGTTAACTTGTGGCTTCCAAAACAAACATTTCTCTTGTCCTGATTGTGAAGCTGGTATCTTCCTGGAATATGGTTGGCACTAGAAGCAACTGGCAAAAAAGCAACTGAGAATATCAAGAAGCAGCTGCTGAGGTCAGGCTTGCTGAGTTACACAGACACAGCTACATGCCCAGATGAGCCTTGTCCCCAGCATACCGTAATGCAGGATTAGCCTTGCCACATAAATGCTTGTTGCCTTTGAGATATGTACATACTTTCTCCTCCTCTCACCTTTCCGAATTATGTGTTGTGCAACTTGCAGCCACATAAAGGTTGAGTATCATAGGACCAGAAGCAATCTGAAGTGTAACTAACATTGAGATAGAGAAATGATACTTTTGTAAAACTCTTTTACCATTACAATTCCATTCATGGGCACATATGCCTTGATCTACAACTCAATATAGGTGATGAGTGTTAATTTTAAAATGAGAAGTTTTCAAAAAGATAATCAGCTGCATAATTCAGACAGTAAAGTTCTGGCATAGTCTTCCCTAGATCCATGGGCATTAACATTAATGGGAACAAAATATACACAGAAAGGTAAATGAGAAAAGCAATCATTTATCACATTCTTCTGAATATGTTAATGCAGATTTCACACAGCAGACATGGATTTTCATTTTCACACCCTATGTGATGTTAATATCCATATTTTTCTGCCTCTAGGTTTAGCATTTGGCAATAAGCCATTAGATAAACTATGAAGTACAAAGGAAAAAGCAAAACAAAAGCATGCTCAAACTGAGTCTCTACAATCAGCAGTACAGACTCTGCCAGAGGGACCAGATGATGTGGTCAATGAAGGTGCAGAAGGTGACAGAATTAATCTAAGGGAATTAACAGGATGCCTGACACCAGACTGCTCCCCAAAATCTCTTGCGTCAGCTTCAGCTGTCTCTGTAGAGGCAAGTGCACATGGTGGACATGCACTAATTATGCATGCCTCTCACTGTTGATACTGAAGTTATTGATTGTTTTTACTGTGCTCATCTCATTTCTTTTCCATTATTTAGTTTGGCCAAAAACTCTCTACTCCACTTTGAATTATAAATTGCAGCTGTTAAAAACTAACCTCTAACACTGTTTCTAGTGCATTTTCCGCATTGTTGCCAAAGATATCAAAAAATACCCCTTCTTGAGAACTCCTACAGCCTTATTCCCATGTGCAGGATGGTATGCTTGCCCAATGCATCTACAGTTATTTCCAGGTTTTCAATGCGTATAGTTGTCTACTGTCTACTGTCTACTATTCCCGAGACAATACTGTGGTTGCATCTTTCCATATTCTTTCAAGATCCGTATTTTTTTAATGCAGCCTACTTAGCACACTAAAGATGCAAAGGAAGGAGTACATAGTCCAGGATGACAGCAGTTTTTTCCAGTATAGAATTCAGTGTCTCACAAAATGTTTTATCTTTGAGACATGGGATAACACTATTCAGTTACAAACTTTGGAAGACTTGTATATAAAGGTGTACTTCCTATAGCAAGGCCTGATTTTTGGGTGCTTTGTACTACAGTCTCAGATTTTTCTGCACAAAGTATAGAACAACCATGGGCAGTTATCTTTGTGTAAAAAATTAGAGATATTAGAGATAATAACTTTGAAATGATGGAGTTAACTTCCATTCCCACAAGGTCTGTATGTGTTTGCGAGCACGTGCATGCAGGGAAAAGGGAAGGCTTTTACATATCTTGCTATTTAGAAGGTTTACACTTGCTGTAGTTTCCTTTACTTATTTTTAACTCCTCTCCAAGTCCTTCCTGCTGTGAGCCCCTCAGACAGCCTTTGACCACTGTGCAGCAGGACATAGGTAGGGGACTCCAAGCAGCCCCTCCTGGGCAGGTGTGCAACTGCAAGCTGTATGATTACATCAGCATGACGTCAAAGCTGACCTTATAAGAGCCATCTCTAAACTACTGGCTCAGGTTCCAGCCACTGCTCTCAGTGGAACTCACTGCAAGAAGAGCTTAATAAGGCTTATTATCCGGTTTAATGATGCCTTGCCATTGTACCAGAAGTACCCGTGCATACTGCTGTGTAACCAAAAATGCCTGAGGGAACCAGCATGGCTTTCCATGGAACAGGGCAGCCTGTTCAGACAGCACATGCTTTGGGACTCTCCCACGCTCGCAACTTGTTCACCCTGTTGCTCCCAGAAGCACAGTTCCAGGAAATTACCCCTTTTCTCTCTCTCTCTCCAAACTGGCCATGATCTCACCTGAACTGAAAAAACATGGAATCAGATTCTAGTCAAGATTACCCTTCAAGGGACAAGCACAATATAGTCTCTCTCCTTTCTCAAACCCTCTGCAATAGAAAAATCATTAAACTTTTCCTCCAAACATCCCAACAGTCCCATAAATGTGGCAGGATATACAGTTTGAAGACTTATCAGAGGAATTGAGTTTTTTCAGCTTTTTTTCTAACTATTGGTGAGGTGAGTTCAGTGAAAATGGAACTTTAAAAAATGAATATATTGGGAATCTGTCTGATTCAACAGTTGACACTTCTATCCCTTTCCACAGAATCTAGATGTTATTTGTACTTTTAATCTTGTGCTAAAACCTCTGCCTCACTGCCAGAAAGAAACCCATGAGCAAAATATATTCCTTAAATTTTACTCATTCCTTGATGTCACATGTTGACAACAGTTGATCAAGAAATGGGTAAGAGCAACAAATTCTGACTTTTGACCATTTTGCATACTGCACTACATATGGAAGTGGCAAATGCAAATGCAGAAAGACCTAAATAAATCATCTTTTACCTCATCTTGCCCTTTGTAGATTTGTTGGCCTACTGAAAAACCAAACTTTGCAGAAATGCTGCTAATACACCTTGTGCTTACAGTTCCTGCTTTCTTCACTAGCTGTAAGTCCAAAAGTAGCAATAACAATTATTTGTTGCCTTGGAAACATATGAACTACACATTCATGCATTTCTCAATGTATATGCTTTTTTGCCCTTTTTTTTTCTTTTTTTTTCCTCTTTTTAAATTTTTTTTTTCTTTTACTATAATGCTGTAATGGAGATAAACCAAAGCCTGCAATTTATCAGCTGGAATGAACCTTCTGCAATTCAATTATTTATCAAATGCTGATGGCCAAATCTGACCGTCAAACTACTGCCAAGTTGATCTCTGACCAGTGTCACTAAAATGTTTATCAGATAATGTCTTGTTTTTTCCCAGCAAAAATAAAAAAGATAAATTTTTTCCTTTACTGTAAAAGCAAAAATTTGCTAGCAGTTATTATGTATCCTTTTCATATGCAGAGTTTCTTTGGCTCGGCAAACTAAGCCAACAGCTGGTTTTAAAAGATAGCTTGTTGGAGGACATTCTAAACCTTTATACTTATTTCCATATACATTAAAAGCTTTTGCATGCCCTATAATGTATTTGGGAGTCTATTAGCAAAAAGAAGTAACACTTCTTTTAAATTACTTCCACATTAATTATATCACAGTAACTAGATAAATATCAATAAAAATCATCAGTGTCAGAACAACCAAACTTCCAAAGCATCTCATGTTATCAAAATAGCCTTACCGTCCAGTCTAAATACATTCCTATCCACCAAATTAGCACAGGGATGTATTTGCTTTAATAGCCAATTAATAATAAACAACTGTCTGCTTTCAGAATTACAAGCAAATGATTAAACATACCAGCAATGCCTCACTTCTATTAAACTAACCAACACTCCCAACAAGCAAAGTTCCTAAGCAATATCTTCACTTGCTTTGCTTTCTTTTGCTCTACTACAACTAAAAGCAGAAACGTAGCCAACAACATTTTCAAATGCCATTTTCAAAGGTGTGCTTACAGCCCATTTCTAAAAGGCAGACACCTAAACTGCAGGCAGGCAAGCCCCGCTCCACTGAGAGCTTGGGGAAAGATGCCAGCAGGAGCCATGCAGCCTCAGAGCACCTGCTACCACTGGCACCTGCGCAAAGAGAGTTGCACAAAAAGGGGTAGAACGTTCCCTGCAAGACACTTTTTGGAAACTGGGCCAAGATTTCAGTAATATTTAGACCTCTCAGAAGGTATTGTGTTACTCAAAAATATGAGGAACCAAAGTCCTAATTGGATTTGTAACACTGTGTTCAGGTTTCCCAGGTATAAGCAACCAGTGGGGAACTTATAACTAATCTTGAAAAGCAATAGACTACCATTTTACTGCTCAACATCTGATTACTCAGAACACAGTATTTATACCAACAGCAGCAATACGTAAACTTTCAGAAAAATCTTTTTTTCTGTAATCATTTTTTTTATTAATGGTATTTATTACTGTAAGTGAAACACATGATCGAATAAAGACCTTGAAGAATATTAAGGCTGTGACTGAGATGTACAAATAGACCTATCTGCCTGTCCTCAAGTTCACATGCTAAAGAAAAGACCCAATATAGTCATAATTTTAATAAGATGGAGAAAGCCTTCTTGTGTGCACAATGTAAAATCCTCACGTTTCTCCCCTGACTATTATTCACCTAGATTTCCAAAGGTACTTTATGGGAAACTATTCTAAACGGCAGGTGATTCTGTACCCTGTGATGGGAAAGAAGAAGAAAGCAATTTCCCAACAGTCCCCAGCCATCAATCCTCTTGAAAAATAAGCTTGACTGTAAGCTTGAGGCACCACCAGCCCGAGCTGGAAAATCCCCAAAGGGTATTCCAAGCTATGCTGGAGCAACTGACACTTCTTTTGTGAAATGTGACCTCTAAAAACTTCCTAGATGAAAAAGTTTTTTACTAAGGTAAGATTTACAGAATGTGTGCACAGTGAAAGGCAAAAAACTAATAGATATTTGCATTTTCATTAGCTAATGCTTCACAGACTTTAATTAAAATGAACCTACTCATTAGTTTCCTTATTTTTGAGAAAAATTCTCACTTCTCTAAATGAGACCAATCCTTTTTTTCTCTGCACTGGGAGTTTTTTGATGCTCAGTTATGAGGATCATTTACGTTGAATTGTGAAGATCTTGACAATACAGCAAAATGACAAAACATTGACCTTTCAGAGATTACTATTGTACTGTGCTGTATACTTTCTGATGCATATTGATGACCTTCTTGCCTGCTTCAGTACGAAGATAATTAAATTTAAGTTAAGTAACTTAAACAGCTTCAGATTCTCCGTAGCAAACAGTGCCCACAGTTGACATCAACATTATTAATATTAAGAGAAATAATCAGCAACAGAAACCAAGCACAGAAGGCCTTCCTCCAGTTTGATTCTGACTTACTTTCTGGACAAAACCTGCTGTTAACTTCAGAGAATTCAAGAAAACATTTAAGAATGCAAAACACATTGGCATTTTGAATTCCTAATCTCTCACAAATAAATCTGTCCATGAGCTGGATCTACAGAGGGACCATATTCCAGACAAAACAGTCTTGCAATCTTTGCACAGATGTGCAACGAATTATCACAGACACTCCAGATAACTCAGAAATCTCTGCTTTTGTCCAGATCACATCACAGATCAGATAAACTTTGCCAGGGCATTTTAGGAAAACCCCGAAAAGCTACCCCTAAGAAATAAGACAATAAAAAATTCTCCTGTTTCTTTGCAGTGGATTACTCAAACTGAGGAAGACTGATGGAATTCATGAAGGAAAAAGGATCCTGGCTATTGTTTGCTAAATTAAAGAATAATGTCTGAGTCTTTAAGAGCAAAATAATACTCACACCTTGCCTTTTTGAGTTATTGCTTAACCACTAAGAGTTGCTGAATTTATATTCCCTAGCCATCACCAAGGCAGTATTCACTAAAGAAGGTATTCTAGCCAGTAAAACCTCTCAAAAAAAATCCTTACTTGCTTGTAATTATCTAGCTCACTTCCTCCTATCTGTTCTACTACCCTCATTGCTAATTATTTTCTTCTAATGAAAATCAAGGGATACTTCAAGAAGAATAATTTCCTTTCCCTGTCAGTTCCTTTTTCCTTTCCCTTCCATTAGCCCTCACTAATGCCTGTTGCTCCAACACTCCTTCAAACACAAGCATCTCAGATCTCCTAGCTGACATTCCTGAAAAATT